>CAWTZC010001984.1:0-150932 GCA_963919715.1 Microtus obscurus | reverse complement strand
TAGAACTTTCACTGCATCCAATAATTATAAATACGACCACCAGATGGCAGTAGAAGGCAGCTGATGAAAAGACAAGCGCCTTACATGGCATTCTGAAGGAACAGGAGAGAACTGAAGCATTTGTTTTCTTATTGGCTGTGAAGATAACACAAGAAGATACTAAAACTGTTAGAGAAAAGGGGACAACCTGGAAATACATATAGCTGGATTGGCAAAAGACTGCAAGTCTGCACTGATCCCAGGCGGAAGAACAATGAAGACATCCATTCACACTTTATTCCTATGCTTGGGTCTGTGGATGCACTGTGAGTAGATTTGGGGTCAATGGAAAGCATTTGGTTTATAATTCTTAGATATCAAGGGAAATCCCTTTTATAAGGCTTCCTCTAGTTATTGTGAATAAAGGCAATTAAGCAGAATACTGACTAACTCCTCCTTTCTGTTTTTCTCTCTGTGCAGGGGAGAGCTGTGGAGAGCAGGTGGAGCAGCAGCCTTCCACTCTGAATGTTGGAGAGGGAGACAGCGCCGTCATCAACTGCAGTTACACAGGCAGTGCTTTTTCATACTTCCCGTGGTACAAGCAAGAAGCAGGAAGGAGTCCCCATCTTCTGATAGATATTCGTGAAAATGTAGACAGAAAGCAAAAGCAAAGACTTATCGTTTTATTGGACAAGAAAGCCAAACAATTCTCCCTGCACATCACTGTCACACAGCCTGGAGATTCAGCCATCTACTTCTGTGCAGCAAGCACACAGTGGCTCCCAGGCACCTGTAGGCTGTTCTCAAACTTGCTCTGGGGCTTGAGCCCTTTCCACATCCTGGGTCTTGTAGTAAAGCATTTGTTACATTGCTTGTTTGTAATGGAGGCTAACATACAGAAATTCATGGCATAAAATAGAAAGTTAGGATCTAAGTGGATAGGAAGAGAGATAGATACAGAGACATAGAGAGGCACAGAGACTTTGTTGTTTGATTTTTGCTTATGTGTTTATTAAATATCTTCATTTAAAATGCATAGCAAAATTTTCGGGACACACACACTGGTCTACATATCTGCTTTTGCAATGGTACCATATTGCTTGTCTATCACTATGAATGAAATTGGGCCCATAAATATCACCTTCACAAAAATAACTCAAAATGGATCAAGAAACCTGAGTGTGAAACCTGAAATGCTGCAACTGCTAGGAATATGAAATCGGATGTGGTGAGCTACTGTCACCAGTCTTTCTCTTTCCGGTGAAGATAGCTTTAACTATCCTACACTTTTTGTGCTTTCATATAAATTTTAGAGCTTTTTAAAAAATATTTCTGTGTTGAATCTTATAGGGATTTTGATTGAGACTTCAATGACTATGTAAATTGCCTTTGGTAGAATATCATCTTGACATTACTGTTTCTTCCAATCCCTGAGCAAGATATGTATTTTTATATTCTAGTGTCTTTCTCATTCTTTCTCTATGTAGTTTTCTTTATAGAGTATGGATCTTTAACCTTCATGATTAGATTTATTCTTAGACCTATTTGGTAGCTGCTGTGAATGGAAGTGTGTCTATGATCTCTGTCTCAGCACACATGCTGTTGGTGCATATAAAGACTACTGATTTTGTCAGCTGATTTGGTATATTGTGACTTTACTGAAATTATTACTTATTTGTAGAATATTTGCAATCTCCTATGTACAGTATGCCATCTTCTGCAAGCAGGATACTGTAACTTCTTCTTTTTTCTAATTGTAGACCTTTAATTGTCTTCTCTTGTCTTCAGGTTCTACATTGGGAAGCAGTGGGAACGTTGGGAAATCTGTACCCAGAAATTCACAAGGATGACCCCAGCTAAAACCCTAAACAATAGAGGAGAGGATGCCCAAACTGGCCTTGCCCTGTAATCAGACTGATGAATATCTTAAATATCACCATAGAACCTTCATCCAGCAACCGATGAAAACAGAGATGGAGACCAGCAGCAGAGTACTGGGCTGAGCTCCTAAAGTCCAGTTGAAGAGTGGAAAGAGTGAGAATATGAGCAAAGAAGTCAAGACCACGAAGTGTACACCCATTGAAAGAGTTTACCTGATTTAATGGGAGCTCAGCAACTCTAGCTGGAAAGGAAAGGAAACAACATAGGTCCAAACTAGTCCCTCTGAATGTGGATGACAGTTGTTTAGCTGGGGCAGACTGCAGGCCACTGGCAGAATTTATCCTACTGCTTGTATGGCATTTTCAAACCGATTCTCCTTGGATGGGTACCTTGCTCAGCCTATATATAGTAGGGTGGGCCTTGGACCTTCCCCAAAGCAATGTGCCTTACCATCTCTGAGGAGTTAATGGGGGGTGGGATGGGGATTTAAGTTGAAGGAAGGGTAGGAGGGAAGGGAGTGGAAACTAGGATTGGTATTAAAATGAAAAAGATTGTTTTATTTTAAAATAATAAATTAATTGATTAAAATTGCTTTGTAATGCTCAAATTTCAAAGATTAATTAAATTCTCCCCATCATGAATAGACATTATAACAAATACCATATTGATCCTTTAGAATTAATAAGTCTAGCTAATAAGATTAAGAAAGTCAGGTCAGGTTTCCAAAAGAAAATGCAGACTTGAAATTACAAGAATATAAAAAATTAAAAAGTAAACATGTCAGGGATTATATAGAAAGGTCAACCTCTTCTATCATTGTTAATGATTTAGGATACTTAGCAAGGCATGGTGTCTGAGTACCAGAACTAGAAAGGCAAAGCAGGACTACCACAGGTCTGAGATTACCCTGAGTCACGTAGAATGAGTTCCCAGCCAGCCTTGGCTATAATAACAGATCTTATCTTAAAAAATTCCCTGCAATCAAACAGTCTGAACACTAACAATAAACAAAAACCAACCAAATGAACAACAAACTTAGAAGTTCAAATGGCCAAAAGACACCTAAGGTCATTCTCAACTTCCTTAGCGATCAGGGAAATGCAAATCAAGACAACTTTAAGATACCATCTTACACCTGTCAGAATGGCGAAAATAAAAAACACCAATGATAGCCTTTGCTGGAGAGGGTGTGGAGAAAGGGGTACACTCATCCATTGCTGGTGGGAATGCAAACTTGTGCAACCACTTTGGAAAGCAGTGTGGAGGTTTCTCAGGAAATTCGGGATCAACCTACCCCTGGATCCAGCAACCCCACTCTTGGGAATATACCCAAGAGAGGCTTTATCATACAACAAAAGTGTATGCTCTACTATCTTCATAGCAGCACTGTTTGTAATAGCCAGAACCTGGAAACAACCTAGATGCCCTTCAATTGAAGAATGGATGAAGAAAGTATGGAATATATACATATTAGAGTACTACTCAGCAATAAAAAACATGAACAACAAACTTAGAAACAAAAAAAGAGAAAAGAAAAAATTAAGACTTTCGAAATCTGGTAGGGCTGGAGACCTGTGGAAGACACTTGCAAAGGGTTGCACTTTGTGTCCTGACATGAATGTGGGGTTTCTCCTTTTCTCCTCCATATAACAGAGATGTTTGTGGTTTCCAGAGCACACAGGACACTTGGGCTACTGCAATTCTGTCATCACACCACATGAAGTAAAGCTCCTGAGTCTTCCTGGGATGTCCTTGTAAGGTGGTACAGGAATTGTGGAACCAGCAAGTCTGAGCAGTGACGAGTCACACGCTACATACGTAACTCACAAGCTAAGTTTAAAACCTCCCCCTTTTCAAGGAATGGGGTTTATTTTGTTTCACAGTTTGACAGTAAAATGTGTTATGATGGGGAAGGCATAGAGGGAGAGTATGAGGCAGCTAGCAACAGTAAATCTGCAGTTAGGATGTAGAGAGAAATAAAGTATGGTATTCATGTAGCTTTCTCCTTTTTTATTCAGCCAGTGACCCCAGAACACAGGCTGCTCTCACACACATTTTGAGTGACTCTCCCTTCTCAGTTACAATTTCCTGCAGATACTCTCATTAGTTATAGAGTGTGTTTTCTTTTCTATTTCATAAAATATTTCTATTGTAATTTTTATACATGTCTTGGATATCACTGTTTACCAAAATTTGAGAGCCTTTCTTTGCTGGAAAAGACAGTTGGACATACTGCTTTTTGAATATGAGTACATTTGGACCTGGTTTCTTTGAGTTTTTTTTGTTTGTTTGTTTTGTTTGGCAATTTTTGTAGTGAACAATAAAATTCACATGTATCAGCATAATTAATAATAATCCTGTATACACATATGTTCACCCAATGCAGCAGGCAGAAAGGAGAGAGGCTAATTCTTCTGTTCTTATGCTCTCCCATCTAACTTACCTAAACTAAGACAACTCTACAGTGTTGCTCAGTAGAAGTGCCGTGTTCACAATCAAGTTGCTACAGTTGGTGAGAATCTGTCACAGATTTTCTGTTCTTATACCCCAGAGGCCCATTCTCCCATTAGTTAAGTTGGCTTATGCTCAGGTTGGTAAGGCACCTTTCTCCCACCCTTGCCAACACAAGGTAGAAGAAACGGGATAGACGCGTGTTTTCTGCTCTCACACCCTCAGAAACAACTCACCTGCACTGTTGTTAACCAGGTCAGCTTTACTGTGCAGCTCAGCCCAGGTTCAGGACCCACTCTGCTGAGTGCTGCAGACTGTGAAATGGAGAGATAACTCTGTGTTTACCCATCCTGTTTCAGTGATAGCAGGAGCCAATATGTCAACATAGACCGAGGCTGTGATAGGGGCAATGGATCTCAACATGGCCTTTGACATCAGCTATGCTTGGAGGAAAACAGGGACCCTGGTGGTGGCACTAGCCACTCAGATCTGTATGGACCCAGCAGAAGCACAGCCCTTGGAAACTAACAAGGTTCTAAGTGGTGGCCCTGACTCCTACCTACTTCTATGTGGCCCTTGGCAGCACCACAGGCCATTGAAATGAACACAGATTCTGGCTGTGTTTGCAACATGGCCCCAGACATGATCCATGGCCCTGGCTGGGAGGGCAGGTCACTGAGTTCAGCGTGAAGCTAACAGCACCGTGTCCCCAGGTTTTGGCCCAGATTGCAGGCATTTGTCCTAATTTGATGGCAACAGGAAGTTGAGATTTCAACCCAGACACTTGTTGCAGAAGGATCATGGATTCAGATATATCCTGTCGCAAGAGATCCTGTCCAGCTGTTGTTATTGTTCTATATGGCAGCACAGCCTTTAAAAACACACCTACTCCCTGTTGGGGCATGTCCATTGACAGCTGCATGTTTACAGGAGGTGGCCCAGAAAGCATGTAGCTGCAAGGCCCTCACTGGTAAGAGGAGTCATGGACATTAATACAGATCCCCACATCAGTGTCAGGGCCATGGACAGGACATGGCCCTGAGCAGCATCCCCACGCAATGACATCATCATATCCCCAGGCGGCAAACAGGCCATTGCTTTCTTTCATACTCCCTTAGTAAATGTTTTCATTTCCTGAGTGCATTTAGAGCAATACTCTTGTGTTTCTCATTGATTTACTGCTCATGATCATTTCGTGGAATGTGTATTCAGAATGCTATTTTAGGGATAGCTACATATATGATGGCAAGGATACGGTATGGATACTTTATTTTCATTATGCAATGGACATCCATGGAATTGGCAACACCATCCACATTCAAAGCCCTGTGAAGCCCTGGCAGGTTGGAAAATCACTATTTAGCCCAACCTGAGCACACAAGTGTTGTAGCCTTACAGAAGGTTCTGAGGCTACTGTAGTGAGACACCACACCTGACCAAAGAAAATTTGCTCTAAGAAAGAGAGTGGGAGTCAATGTTTATTATTAAAAATACAAACAATTTACTCAATAGGAGCTTAAAGGAAGCAGTCAATATAAACAGTGAATAACCTTAGCAAAATACTAAAACAAGAACAAAAAAGAACAATTTCATATTCAAATATCAAAAGATAACAAAGAAAGGAAAAAAGTAAATAAAACCCAAACAAAAACCAAGCCAGAAAAATTAAGCTAGCAGCATTCTTTTGCTGCAGATTTAGCAGCACAGACCTACAGCCTGTGGCTGGCCATGGAAACATGGTAGCAGGCAATAACTCATTGTAAAAGCCTTTTCAAAGTTATTATGGCTGGACCTCCGTAGGGCATTGCAGGTCAAGCCCTCATCAAGACAAAAGTTGAGACATATTCTGAGGGCACTCTCTGTGGACCTATGGAAAGCTCTTGATAAATTATCAGCCACGGCCAATCCTGCAACGTCTTGGCCACTATTGGATTCTTTCAATCACCACACACTTGTGTACTTACTGGAGACCGAACAAATCTGTGGCAGCATCTGAGTTCCCAAGGACATCAAAAATGCCCCAGATGTCTTCTATAAGTCCTTCCTCAGGACTGGTCACTCAGTCCAGGCTGTGAAACTGAAGAGTATCTATTCCACTATCTCTACACTCCAAGTTGTTGTGCCCCTCAGGGGCCACTAGATGCTGAATGTCAGGGTCTAATTGATTCTTGTCTAAAGTTTTCTGTATCTGAAACTCATTTTTGATGTTTCTTTTCTTCAGGAGTACTGACATCAACAGAGCTGTGGATTTGATTGAAGATGGATCACCTGGGAGTCAGCTGCTATTTGCCTCACTGGTGAATTCCTAGATATAACGGGGTGTTTTTATCTGAGGTGGCCTGGATCCAAGGGTGTAGGAGGCCAAGTGTTCAAGGCATCTGTAATTCCTTTGGCCACCTCAGCTCTCTCAAGATCTGCTGTGTGAGAAGGAAAGGCAGTCAGACCAAAAAGTAGACTGACTGGGCCACAGCCTAGAAAACAATCAGGGCCTATTTACACTGGAAGCCAAGGTCAAGAGTCCTCAGCCCCCCTACCAATGCCGTGTTTGATGGGATGGGATGCTTTGGTGGCTCACTTGCCTTTGAGACTTAGTCCTCCTGCTGCAACTGCTCTGTCAGCAGGAGACTCTCATCCTGGGCTGTGGCCTGTTCCAACTCAGACTGGAGATTTTCTGACCTAAAGAAGGAAGGCAGTTAGGGAACAGGCGGGGTGGGGACCTGTTATGTTAACTTTTGAGCCCCAATGAGCACTGCATAGCTGGATAACATGACCTTTTAGCCGAGGTCATTCCTTTGTGAGGTAGAGGGTCAGAGTGCATCTGGTTGTGGGTGTTTTTCTCAACTTTTAACATATACTATAGATGAACTGAGAATGACACTGTGTTGGGCAAGAAAATACAGCCCATTTCTTCAGTAGCCTAGACATACTATTTTGGAAAAAAAATAACAGTGTAGCAATGTCTGAGTAACAGTTCCGTACAGATCAGCATTGCCTTGATTAGATACCAGGTTAATGGGATCAACCTGAGAAACTGAATGTAGACCCTCTAGGGGAACCTATAAAATAAAAGCACTGAAAGTTCCAACTATTCCTGTAGCACAGAAACCTGTCTGGGTTCAACTTCTGAACCAATAAATCTTCTTATAGCCAGAAAAATGTTTTCACAGGAAATCAATGCACCCTGTAGAGACCCTGTAAGGAGCAGGAGTGGGCTGCATACAGACCTGCCCCAAAGTAGGAACTTCTCTCTATAGGAGATATTCTGGAAGGAAAGTAAAGTGGCAGGAACACACAACTAACCCTCCTCCTTCTAGGTTTAGGACTACCATAGAGAGATTTGTGGAGACACCTAGGAGACAAGATACTGAGAAGATACCAGAGAGCTCAGAAAGGAATAAGGCGTGGACAGTTTCCAGAAACACAAAGGATCAAGCATAGTGTTTCCTTACAGAGTTCTTGTTGACTGGGCCAGCACAATAACCTGAGGTGTTCTTTCCATGACCATGACTGAGAGACATACAGATGGGGGGAAATCCTAAAACGGACAGAGATCCAGGAACTGGTGACCTACATGGTTCTAACTGCTCCTGCTAGCTTGGGTTCTTACCTCATCTCAGGGACATTGACATGATTATGCAGCTTTTCTGGTAAGTCCCTTTGCTGGGTGACCAGCTCCTTCTGCTTTCCCAGGTTCTTCAGTCTGTCATCCAGGCTTTCTTGCTCCTGTTCATTAGAAGATTGTGTTCTCAGTGAAGGGTTGTTCACTTACACACACACACACACACACACACACACACACACACACACACACACACACAAACTCATGAGCAAACAAAGCACTTGCATGCACATTGTAATGCAGTAATATGGTTAGTTTAGCAGTTAATGCTAATAGAAGGAGCAATCACCAGGAATTCTTTTGAGAAGGTTAACCTTTGCTGGATGAGAGAACACAGTGGGCATGAGAGAGAGGCAGCAGTGTCATTGAAGTGCCTATCCTGCAAACCTAATGCACGGACAGATGGTCCTCTGGGGTCCTGGCCTGATAGCCAACCCTGTTTGGGAAGTTCCCCAGGCTATGAAGTACAGAAAGGTTTTCCAGCACAGAACCACAGGATGGTGGTGGACCAGCCCACTGGTCTTATCCACTGCTTCCTAGTTGTCCCCAAGGTGAGCAACTTCTGACAACAGGAGCTCCCTTTACCACAGGCTGTCTCATTTCAAACACAAAACAATGAGCTCGGGAAACTAGAAAATCTTCCCACCCAGTAATCAAAAAGTGCAGAACCTCCCTGTAAGGTGATTACGTCAGAGATTTGCTTGAGTAACAAAAGGCTCACTAAGTCAGGGTCATATGCTTTCATGATGAAGAATAGACACAGAAGGGCTCAACCACACTGTTCTTTTTCACTCTTCGAATGATCGACACCTGGATAGTTTCTACCTTGAGGCTACTCTAAGGAATGCTTTTACAGCCCTGCTGTCCCCTAGTAGGTGTCTCTGTGGGCACCTACTTCCTGTTCTGGGATCACTGGGTCACCTGGGGACTGGAGTTTAACAATATGAAGAATTATGTGTGGTTTCGCAGTGAGCTACATCATTTTACACTTCCAGCACTCTCTGTGAGTCCTTGTTTCTCCCAATCCTCCATGAGCTGATTTTAACTCAACTCAGAGTGTACAATTTGAGTAAAAGCAGTTACTGAGTTCTACAGAAACAGCACGTGGTGACTGATTGCTTTAGAAGGTCATGAGCCTAAGTGGGGTGCACTGAGAGAGCCCCATTCTCACACCACAGCCTGGCACCATACAGCATACACATACAGACACAGACATACACACACACAAAGACACACACTGATGAGCAGAAATGCATCACATAGCACTCAACACACACACACACACACACACACACACACACACACACACACACACACACACACCTGAACCCAGAATGGCCAGGGAGATAACTTCTGCCTTTCATAACATTTTTTGCTACAGGAGGAGGTGGTGATCTTCCCTGCTGTTTTCAAGATTCTTAGACTCAGCCAGGTTTTGCTACCCTGCCCTGCACTTACTTTTCCTCCCATGAACTTTATCCCTACTGAGACTCTCTGATCCCACAGGTTCCAAGTTGATCCATCCTAGTCTCTTCACTGAATCTGCCCTGGATCCTCCACATATAACCTTGACAGCTCAAGTGAGCGAAAAAAAAAAAAAACCTACGGTCAACAGCCAGGAGGTTTTGAACAGGTTATAATGCACATAAAATAACTTCATCCCAAATATCATCAGAAGGAGGCTAGTGATGTCATCTGCAGTGTTTTTCAGGAATGCAGCTCTCTGTACAACTATGAGAAGGAATCTGTACTAAAACACAGCCATGGCCATAACATAGTCAGCAGCACCATGTCAGCAAGGAGATGCACTGTGGGATTCCATGCTGCGGAGCCAGTGAAACCAATCAGACATTTTCCAGTGATGTTAGCTCTGTGCAGTGAAAGGAAAGGGGTCTTCTTTTCATTTTTAGTGTAGCTATATTGTTTGATTTTTTTTTTTCGAGACAGGGTTTCTCTGTGGCTTTGGAGCCTGTCCTGGAACTCGCTCTGTAGACCAGGCTGGTCTCGAACTCACAGAGATCCGCCTGCCTCTGCCTCCCGAGTGCTGGGATTAAAGGCGTGCGCCACCACCACCTGGCTATATTGTTTGAATTTTGTTATTTATTGCAAACACATTAAATTCCAAAACAATAAATATGTGTAAAATGGAGAGAGTGACCACATCCCTCTTCTTTCTGAACTACTGAAACTTATAACAATTAGAAGAGACCAGACAAGACAGCAGTTCCACCTTGGAGAGCAGAGGAGATCCCAAGAGTGCTGATCATCCAGATTGAGCAAAACAGAAATTTTCATGATCCCTGAAAGATCTAGCATCTAGCAGAGCAGAAAGTTTGCTTGTCAACCATCCAGTTTCTTGCAAGAAAATAACTCTCCAGAGAGACATGTGAATGATCACAGAAATGAACAGTTGGCTGGTACGTAAGTGGGAGTCTGGATGGGTGGGCGGATGGTTACAGGGCTGTGTCTCTGTTTATGGTTGGAGTGATGGACAGCGTGCTCCTGCTCCCTCAGCCTACCTGATGCTGCTCAGCACAGGGGTCACAGATCTTCTCACGGAGCTCCTTCAAGAGCCTCTTCACCTCCTCACAGGTCTCTTGCAGTGCAATCTGCTCCTCCCACAGCGTTCTCTTCTCGACTCTCAACACATGTACATTATTTTCCAGCTCTGCCAAATATCGTTGGTCCAGGCTGAGAAAGAAACTGAACCACCATCCAAAAATAGTGAGCCCCACCCAACCTCTATTTGCCATCCCTACCTCCAACTACCACAAGCCCTGGAATGTCCCAAACCCCAAACAGCCCAAGACTGGAACTCACTGTAGCCAAGGCAGTATCACTCTGAATCAGGCCAAATACAGAGAGTAACCAAATTCCAGAATGATACAAACTACTTCTAAAAACTCTGACACCAAAAGCAATTCTGTGCCCCTAAGAACAGGATGCAATCACCACCTGTACTTAACTGTTCATGGTATTGGGCAAGCATCAGCAGGCAGAGGGCAAACATTCTCTGAAGAAGGGCAGAGGTACCAACTGGAGTAAACTTTGTCTGTGGGACCCATAGAAATCAGCTCTGTAAGCCACTGTCAGAGCCCCAGAGGCCCTGTGCTGCCAAACAACTGCTTCATGCTATAAACCACTTTTCTATCTAGGGGCTTCTATCTGGGACATTACCTACAGGGGTTCAGTGTGTCTTTTCACATTTAACAAAACTGTATCTAAGACACACAAGTCCAAGAGCCACAAGGCAGACTGCATGCTAAGAGGCAGACAGGCTAGAACCAGAGCAGTCCCTTTGGGTCAATGACAAAGAAATCAGAATCAATCACTCCCAAGCTAAATCAGTCACTGACCTGCAGTATTCGTTCTCCTCTCTCAGCCGCTTGTACTTGTCCAAGGCATCACTGATCTTCATGGGCCATTTCTGCAGGTGTAACATCACCTGCTTGTGCTCCTTTTTCCGCATCTCAAGTGAATTCAGCCTGTGGTAGGGCATGGCCCCAGGAGAAAAGAACTCCATGGGCACAGGACTCTAGCATCATATTAAATCAGGCTGTGTCCTCGACTACCCCAGCAGAATGGATGCTACAGCCTGGAACCTATACACTGGGGCCTCCTGGTGCTTAGTAAACTTAACTATCCTGTTCCTAGAGCAGAAGAGTCAGGGTATCCAAGGGAGCTATGCAGGGTGATGAGCTATAGATTAGTTCTCTAAGAAGTTCCCAGGAGTCTGTGCTGCATATCTGGGTCTCCTGGAACCTATGATATGATATTTCTTTTGTTTCAGAACAGGGATTCTCATTCCTGGGGACCAGAGCACAAATCAGTATTTCCAGGGAAGAGTCCCAACTTCAGGATGGCTTTAAAAACTTCACAGGGGATTCAAAAGTTCTCCCAGTTCAGGCATAGTAGCTAAGAGGTGTGCTGCTCAAAACTGGGCTTTCAGCACACAATCATCTGCTGGTTAAGTAGAAATATTCAATACAAACTCACAGGACCAAGCATGTCCCACAACCCAACAACTGTCACGGCCTCTTATAATGCACATAAATGGCTCAGCCATTACCTTCCCTATCCCCAGACTTACCAGGTCACAGACTCTGCTTTTCATTTGGAAGAAGCAGAACAACCCCATCCCACAGCTACCCAGGTTTCGAGTTCTGCCTCTTCAAGGCACTCAGCAAAATTAGTTTAGGCACCAATATACACCAAGATTCAGCCTCCTGTCCCTCAGGAAAGCTTGGATTGACACTATTGGATCAAGATGTTCAACAGAGAACTGGTATACTGACTACCTGTTGTTCAAATCCTTGTAGTGACAATTGTCCAGTAATTCACCCAGCTCAAAATGCTCATATGTCATACTCTGTAGCTGAATGGTGAGATCCTCCAATTCTTTCATCTGTTGCTCCTGCTCAGGGAAGGTAGAGAGTTTGGATGGTGCCTCTCCAGTAGTCTCTGCATGTAGATAAAGACAAGTGAACTTGATAGTAGAATGGCAGAAGACTATTAGAGTCTGTACTGAGTCCTAATAAGAAGCCCAGCTATAGGAAATTCTAGGAACCCAGTGAAGTCCCCAAAGAGCAGGGCAGTTATCCACAAACTGGTGTCCATGTGCTATGCCTCTGTCCTAACTATCATGTCTAGGCATGTGCCTCACTCCCTAATGCAGTCCTCTGGCTCTGGAGAGCATAAGCTAGCCCAGCCTTGTAGATTTGGGTGACAATGTCAGCTCAGAATTGTTGTGATGCAGGTAACTCCTTTTGTCCCTAGAGCTTAGCAGCATCAAGTCCTGACTACATGTGTCCAGGACCAAAGCATCTGAATATGTGAGATTTTACATGACCAGGGGAGTTTCCCTCCCTTCTTCTTCATCAGACTCACACAGAAACTGAGGGATTCCACTATGATGAAGTGTAGTAACACCCTACCCTCAGACGGACATTCACTCCTTCGCTCCTGCTGGCCTTCCTTTCCCACTCTGAATGAGATTAAGAATCTCCCAGAAAAGCAGCTGCAGGTTTGTCAATTCAAACTAACCATCAGAAATGGTTTACTCGGGGCATGCTCTTTGGGCACTCAGAGAAGCAGGATAAGCCCCTTCCTGAGTCCTAGCTCTGGAAAGCTCAAGGCCATCACAAGCAGAAAGCTCACCCTCCCCTTCCCTGAACTCACTGCGTCTTCCCCAGGACCATTTATTTCTCAGTGTTTTCCTGTGAGAACTATGGTCATTTTCCTTCTTCCTCACTCTGGTCTCTCCGTGATCTCCACTCTCTCTTCTTAGGAGACTCCTCAACCTTGACAACATGGCTGTAGGTAAGTCTTACAGGAACTGAACGAATGTCCTGATGGCAGTTGGTGTTGCCAGAACACAAGTGACATCACAGGATTCCAAGAGCTCTCCAGGATACAATAAAATTTCCAGAGGGGGACTGCTGATGTCACGGGCACAGCCTTTACCTCCTTGCTAATAGGTTTTCCCTGAACTGACCAGAAGCTGAGGTTTCCTCTCCAGGATTCTCTCCTGCGACACAGGACCTCCTCCTTTCAAGGCTAGTGATTTCTCTCTGAGTCATTAGAATCTTTTCACTACTTCACCCATGTGGAGTTGAATGATCACTGTATAACCACTGTCCAAGAACATCCTTTTCCCTCCTGCCAAGAAATTAGGCCATAATGATACAGAAGATGAGAATTGAGTCTTCTGAAATGAACAAGTGTTGCAAGGAGCTGCTATACAGAGGAAAATCCCACATCAAACAAGTTCCTAGGGAAGGCTAAGATTAAGGGAATTTTGACCCTGAGGGACAAGAGATGAGTAGCTGCCCCTCAGCCACAGTACAGCTGCTGCAAATGCACAGATGCAGCCATCATGCTGCGGCACCAAATGGGCTCTGCATTCTCCTGCATCATCAGAGCTGTGTGGGGAACTCAGCTCTAAGGAGGGACCATGTTCAGAGTGAAACAGCAATTTTCTGGGACAGCACTTTTTACTTCAGACAAAAGTTCACACAAAATGTCGTACATGGTCGGAGGACATTTTTTGATTTAATATTGTTGGAGACAGTGATGGGCTGACATAGGGTAAGCTTGGCTATGAGTTATTTTTGAGGTGATTGCATGGTTGCTTTTCATTACTAGTTCCATTTCTCAAGCAGTCAACTTTAGGTAAATTCCTTAAAATGCATTTTTCTATCGTTATGAACTTACGGTGCATCATTCCCTGTATTCACCATATGCAAAAGCCCAGCAGCTCTGCTGCGCCTGTGGCTCAGGATGCAGCACTCCTGCATTAGCTTTCCCCAGCCCACTTCCCTATGATGCAGTCTCATTTTAATCAATATTTGGAGCAAACCCTGATTGGAGCAGAATACTTCAATTTCTAAAATGCATTCTAAAACTTTTTTTTAAATTTTTTTTATATTTATTTATTATGTATACAATATTCTGTCTCTGTGTGTGCCTGCAGGCCAGAAGAGGGCACCAGACTCCATTACAGATGGTTGTGAGCCACCATGTGGTTGCCGGGAATTGAACTCAGGACCTTTGGAAGAGCAGGCAATGCTCTTAACCACTGAGCCATCTCTCCAGCCCCATTCTAAAACTTTTAAAACCATTATTGTTATACTTACTCTATTATTATGTTTCTGCCTCTTTCTAATGTTGTGATTTTACTTAAATGATTTTCTGAAGCACCCTAAGGGTTAGGCCCAACCTCCCCTAATGTTTCAGTTCATTAGCTCCCTCTTCTCTTATCCCCACACAAGCCATCTCTGCTAACATCAGACTGTTCAGGATGGCTGTTTCACATCACTGTAAACTTTCTTTCCAGAAACCCACTTTCAGGAACAAATTCTCACGAAGAGATTTGGAACAACCTAAAAAGATGACAAGTTTCAGAGGACTATCTGATCCATTGGCACAGTGTTCACTCTCTTAAATTATTGTTCTACAAAGACTTTTAAGAAACATGCTGTTTAGTGAACAGAAAAGAAATGACAGAACATTTCAGTCAATTGTAGATCTTTTAATTACCTAGAAAAATGAGACTTTTATTAGTTCTTTGAGGATGTCATACAATGTACCTTGATAATACTCAGTTCTCCACCAAATTCTATCAGTTCCACCCCTTGTCCTCACTTTCTTTTTTCTTTCTTTATTTTCAGATACTACTCTTTATACATAACAAAACACTATGTTGCCAGAAAACAAAACTATATTTGGAAACAGACAAAAAATAGTAGTTGAAAATAACTTCTTGGCACAAAAGCCAATGAAGAAAAGCAAAACAAATAAAAATCAGTAGTAAGTCCAAATAGAAACAACTATAAATATAGAAAATTAATGAATTAAAAAAACTTGTGGGATTCACACAACTATGCAGCATAATATGTCATCTGATTACATGTTCTGGAAAGGAAGAAACATTGAACAACCTCTGTGATCAATAGCAAGTCCGCCAGGTAGAAATCGCTGGAGATGTTGAGGGTTGAGCCTAGCGAGCAGAGGATGGTTTTTGGAGCTGCTTTTCTGCCATCATGAGTTGTTGCTGGACTAGGATTGAGAGCTGGCTGTGAGACTGCTCTATTACCCAGCTCCCCCTCCTGCAGGCTGATATAGTGCACTACTGTAGCATAGGCTCTGCAAGCACTGAGATCAGCAGGCAAGGTGACATGAAATGCAAATCAAAACAACTTTGAGATACCATCTTACACCTGTCAGAATGGCTAAAATCAAAAACACCAACGATAGCCTTTGCTGGAGAGGATGTGGAGTAAGGGGTACACTCATCCATTGCTGGTGGGAATGCAAACTTGTGCAACCACTATGGAAAGCAGTGTGGCGGTTTCTCAGGAAATTTGGGATCAACCTACCCCAGGACCCAGCAATACCACTCTTGGGAATATACCCAAGAGATGCCCTATCATACTACAAAAGCATTTGTTCAACTATGTTCATAGCAGCATTATTTCTAATAGCCAGGACCTGGAAACAACCTAGATGCTCTTCCACGGAAGAATGGATGAAGAAAGTGTGGAATATATGCATATTAGAGTACTACTCAGCGGTAAAAAACAATGACTTCTTGAATTTTGCATGCAAATGGATGGAAATAGAAAACATTATCCTGAGTGAGGTAACCCAGACCCAAAAAGATGAACATGGGATGTACTCAGTCATAATTGGGTTTTAGCCATAAATATAGGACAGTGAGCCTATAATTCGCGATCCTAGTGAAGCTAAATAAGAAGCTGAACCCAAAGAAAAACATATAGTTATCCTTCTGGATATTGGAATTAGTCAAGATTTCTGGGCAAAAATTTGGGAACTGGGGGTGGGGTGGGATGGTGAAAAGGGGAAATGGGGAGAGAAAAGTGAGAAGGGGAGGATACGGAGAACATGGGAGAATGGGATGGTTGGGATAATGGAAGGATGGATATGGGAGCAGGGAAGTATATATCTTAATTAAGGGAGCCATTTTAGGGTTGGCAAGAGCCTGGACTCTAGAGGGGTTCCCCAGGGGTTCAGAGAGATGTACCCAACTAGGTCTTTGGCCAGCTGAGGAGAGAGAGTCTGAAATGGCCCGATCCTATAGCCGTACTAACTAATATCTTGCATATCACTATAGAATCTTCATCTGGCGATGGATGGAGATAGAGACAGAGACCCACATTGGAGCAATGGACTGAGCTCCCAAGGTGCAAATGAGGAACAGAAGGAGGGAGAACATGAGCAAGGAAGCCAAGACCGCGAGGGGGTGCACCCACCCACTGAGACGGTGGGGCTGATCTATTAAGAGATCACCAAGGCCAGCTGGACTGGGACTGAAAATGCATGTGATCAAACCGGACTCACTGAATATAGTGGACAATGAGGGCTGCTGAGAAGCCAAGGACAATGGCACTGAGTTTTGACCCTACTGCATGTACTGGCTTTGTGGGAGCCTAGCCGGTTTGGATGCTCACCTTCCTAAACCTGGATGGAGGGGGGGAGGACCTTGGACTGCCCACAGGGCAGAGAACCCTGACTGCTCTTTGGACTGGAGAGGGAGGGGGAGGGGAGTGGGGCATGGGGAGTGGGGGGAGGGGGAGGGAAAAGGGAGGTGGAGAGGAGGCAGAAATTTTTAATCTTTCTTTTTTATGATTACTTAAAAAATACCAATCCAAATTCCCACTCCCTCCCCTCCCCCAGTCCCCTTCCTTTCCTTCCACAGACCCTCCCCCTACCCCTACAACCCTAAGGGAGTGTCACGTACCCCACCCTTTGGAAAGTCCAAGGCCCTCTCTACTACATCTAGGTTGAGCAAGATTTACATCCAAAGAGACTAGGTTCCCATGAAACTGGTATATGCAGTAGAGACACATCCCAGTGTCACTAGCAGTGGCCCCTCAGTCTGCCCGAGCTGTCAACCCCCTTCAGAGGGGCTTGGTTGTTCCCATGTTCATTAACTCCCAGTCCAGTTGAAGTTGGTGAGTTCCCATTAGCTCAAGCAAACTGTCTCAGTGGATGATCCCCTCATGGTCTTGAATTCCTTGTTCATACTCTCACTCCTTCCACTCTTCAACTGGATCTTCAGAGCTCAGTCCAGTGCTCCAAACAGAATTCTCAACAGAAGAATTTCATATGGTCAAAAGATACTTAAGGACTTGTTCTTCTTCCTTAGTTATCAGGGAAATACAGATCAAAACAACTTTGAGATACCATCTTACACCTGTCAGAATGGCTAAGATCAAAAACACTAATGATGGCTTATGCTGGAGAGGTTGTGGAGCAAGGGGAACACTCATCCATTTCTGGTGGGAATGCAAACTTGTGCAATCACTTTGGAATTCAGTGTGGCGGTTTCTCAGAACCCTTGGGAATACACCCAAAAGATGCTCAATCATACTACAAGAGCATTTGTTCAACTATGTTCATTACAGCATTATTTATGATAGCCAGAACCTGGAAACAATCTAGATGCCCCTCAACTGAAGAATGGATAAGTAAAGTGTGACACACCTACACATTAGAGTTAGTTTTTGTGCTAAGTGATAGACATAGGTTCATATTCATTCTTCTGTATATGGCCATCCAGGTTTTCTATCACCATTTGTTGAAGGTGCTATCTTTTTTACAGTGTGCACTTTGGTCATCTTCTTCAACTACCAGATGACTGTAGTTGTGTGTACTCTTGTTTTTTTCCACTGATCTACCCGTCCGCCATGATGATTTTTATTACTGTAGAACTATAATAAAGTTTTATATCAAGTATGATAATTTCTGCAACATTGTTCTTTTTTCAGAATTGTTTTGGTTATCATGAGCTTTTAGTGGTTTTATGTTAATTTTAAGATTTGTTTACTTCTGTGAAGAATGTCATGGAATTACTGATGGGATAGCATTGAATCTGTAAGTAGTCTTTGGTAGAATATTCACTTCACAGTATTGATTGTAATAACTGATTATTATAGGAGGTCTTTGCAATTTCTAATGTCTTAATCAATCTCTTTCTAAAGAGTTCCACTATAGAAGTCTTTTACCTCCTTGACTAGTTATTCCATTTTTTTTTATGTTTATAAGCCTATTATGAATGGGCATTTTCATCATCTCTTTCTCAGCATTATTTAAAAGTTTTACTTATTTATTTATTTATATTTATTATGTATACAACATTCCTTCCATGTATGCTTGTATGCCAGAAGAGGGCACCAGATGGCTGTGAGAAACCATGTGGTTGCTGGGAATTGAACTCAGGACCTCTGGAAGAGCAGTCAGTGCTCTTAACCTCTGAGCCATTTCTCCAGCCCCCTCTTTCTCAGCATTTTTGCTGTTGGTGTATTAAAATGTTTTTTCAAGTTAATTTTGTATTCTGTCACTCTGCTGAAATTATTGATCATTTCTAGGTGCTTTTTATAGAACTTTTGAGAACAACAAATAGGTATAAATAAATTGGCTTCTTTTACTATTTGTATCCATTTGGTTTTCTTCTCTTGTCTTATTGCACTAACTAGTGTTTCAAGCACAATAATGAGAATGAGTGGGGGCAGTAGGCATGCCTGTCTTATCCTGATTTTAAAAAATTATTTTAAACTTTTCTCCATTTAGAATGCAGTTGGTCAAAGAAATGATATATAGCTGTTATTTTATTAATACATGTTTCTTCATACTGTCTCATTTTATCATGAAGGTTTAATAGATTTTGTCAAAGAATTTTCCCATCTATTGATAGGTCATGTGATTTTTGTCTTTAAGTACTGTTATGTGCTTTATTATATATGTGATCTTATGTATCATGTCTGCATGTCTGGGGTAAAGTTAATTTGATCTTCGTGGATGATCTTTTGATACATTCTTTTATTTGCCTTACAAGTATTTATTGAGGATTTTTTCATGTATGTTCATAAGAAATATTGGCCTGTAATTTTATGTCTTTTTAAAATTTTCTCCTAGTTTTGTTATTAGAGTAATGCTTACTTTATAGAAAGAGTTTGACAATGTCTCTTTCTTTCTATTTGCTGAGTAATTTGAGAAGTTTTGATTATAGGTCTTCATTGACAATCTGTCAGAATTCTGTAATGAATCCATATGGGTCTGATCTTTTTTTGTTGGAGGACCCTTAATCACTGTTTCAAATTCCTTATTTATTTTTGGTCTGTTTAAGTTGATATATTTATTATTTAACATTGGTTGTTTGTATGAATCTATGAATTTGTCAATTTCCTTCACATTTTCCATGTTTGTGGAGTAGAGGTTTTTAAAATATTTCCTTACAACATTCTGAATTTCTCTAGTGTCTATTTATCTCTTATTGTATTGATTTGTGCCCCCTCTCTGTATTGTGCTTAACTGGGCCAAAGTTTTGTCACTCTGCAAGGACTAACACTTAAATTTGTTGATTGTTTGTATATATTTTCTTTATTTCTATTTAAATAATTTCTGCTCTGGTTTTTAAATTTTTGTTCCATATACTGGAGTGGAGTTTCATTTGTTTTTGCTTTTGTTTTTTTCCAAAATTTTGAGTTGTATCATTAAATAGTTTATTTGTATTTTTTCAGATTTCTTTTATAAATGTAGGTACTTAGAATGAAGAGTACCTCTTCTATGCCTGCTTTTAATGTGTCCCAGAGGGGGATAAGGGTTATTTCCCTGTGTGTGTGTGTGTGTGTGTGTGTGTGTGTTTGTGTGTTGTGTTGTCATTTTCATTTCATTCCATGAAATTTTTCTCTCAATTTTTTTTCTTTAACCCATTCACCATTCAGTAACATGTTCCTTAATTTTCAGGAACTTGTATAACTATTAATTATTTGTTTACTAATGGTTTTATATTTTAATCAGAAATGGTGCCCAGAATAATTACAGTTTTTCTGAATTTGTTAAGATTTGTCTTGTGTTCCAAATATGACTATTCTAGAGAAGCTCTTAGAGTTCTCCTGAGTTCTTTGCTTTTTGGGTGGAATATTCTTTAGATACTTGCTAGGTTTCTTTGGTATACGATATCATTCAATTATGATGTTTATCTGTTTATCTTTTGTTCAGATGATCTGTATATTTGAGAATGTCAGTGTATTGAAATCAGCTACTATAAATTGATCGTTATTAGTTAAATCCAATATTAGATCTTCTATGAAATAGTGCACACCTGTTGTAGGAAGGCCACTTGCTCATTCCAGCTGCTCAGACCCAAAATAACCACACAGAAACTTTTTTTAATTAAATCACTGCTTGGCCTATTAGCTCTAGCTTCTTATTGGCTAGCTCTTATATCTTAATTTCAACCATTTTTATTAATCTGTGTATCAACACGAGGCTGTGGATTACTGGGTAAATTTTTGACATCTGTCCCCAGCAGGGATACATGACTTCTTCCTAACTTCACCTTTTCTCCCAGCATTGAGTTTAGTTTTCTCTGCCTACCTCTACTCTACCCTATCACACATGAGAAGCCAGATTTTTATTCATTAACACATGGACAGAAGGGCCCCCCACACCACACATTAATCTACTCTTATTCTGTTTCTGTTTAGGAAAGATCTCCCTTCAGTATCAACAAAACATGGTATATCAAGATACAGTATGATTAAGTACCTCCCATGTATAAAGGCTTGGCAAGGAGACCCAGTATGAGGAGTGGGGCTGCAAAATCAGTAAAAGAGTCTGATATAGCTACTGTTCCCAGGAGAGGATCAAGCTACATGACTCCAACATTTATGCAGAGTGCTTAGTTCTGTTCCATGCAGGCTCCCTAGTAGTTCAATCAGTCTCTGTGGACCCCTATGAGCCCAGGTTAGTTGATTCTGTGAGTTTTCTTTTTTTAATTAACTTTTAATGAATAATTAATCATATGTATTTTCTTTTTTGCTTTATAAATAATACCATTCAAAATTTCCACCTCCTCTCCTCCTCTCATTTCCCTCCCACTCCCCCACTCACCCTTCCCTCTCCCGCTCCAGTCCTAAGACAGACAAAGGTACCCTGTCCTGTGGGAAGTCCAAGGCCCTCCCCCTCCATCCAGGCCTAGGAAGGTGTGCATCCAAATAGACTAGGATCCCCAAAAGCTGATACATGGAGTAGAATCAAATCCCAGTGCTATTATCATTGACTGCTCAGTCAGCCACATTGTCAGCAACATTCAGAGAGTCTGGTTTGATCACATGCTCCTTTAGTCCCAGTCCAGCTGGCCTTGGTGAGCTCCCCTTAGATCAGTCACACCATCTCAGTGAGTGGATGAAACCCTGGTGGTCCTGACTTCCTTGCTCATCTTCTCCCTCTTTCTGCTCTTCAACTGGACCTTGGGAGCTCAGTCCAGTAGCTCCAATGTGGGTCTCTATCTCTATCTCCATCTGTCACCAGAGAAGGTTCTATGGTGATATTCAAGATATTCATCAGTGTGGCTATGGGACAAAGCCAGTTCAGGCTCCCTCTCCTCTACTGCCCAAGGACGTAGCTGGGACATCTCCTTGGACACCTGGAAACCCCTCTAGAGTCAAGTCTCTTGCCAACCCTAAAATGGCTCCCTTAATTAAGATATCTTCTTCCCTGCCCCCATTTCTGCCCTTCCTCCATCTCAACTATCCTCCTCCCCCAAGCTCTCCCCAATCCTTCCCTTCTCCCTTCTTTCTCCCTCCTCCCCTTCCCCCTACCCCACCCCTACCCCTATGCTCCCAACTTTTTTGTCTGCTTCCAATTTCTAGGAGGATCTACATATATTTTTCTTTGGATTCACCTTATTATTTAGCTTCTCTACGCTCAATGTCCTTTGTTTATGGCTAGAATCCACTAATGAGTGAGTACATACCATGTTCCTCTTTTTGGGTCTGGGTTATCTCACTCAGTATAGTGTTTTTATTTCCGTCCATTTGCATGCAAAATTCAAGATGTCATTTTTTTTTATCTCTGAGTAGAACTCTAATGTGTATATGTACCACACATTTCTTTATCCATAGTGCTGTTATGAACCTAGTTGAGCAAATGCTTTTGTAGTATGATTTGGCATCTGTTGAGTATATTCCTAAAAGTGGAATTGCTGAATCCTGGGGTAGGTTGACTCCCAGTTTCCTGAGAAACCACCACACTGATTTCCAAAGTAGTTGCACAAGTTTGCATTCCTGCCAGCAATGGATGAGTGTTCCTCTTACTCCACATCCTCTTCAGCATAGGCTATCATTAGTGTTTTTGATCTTAGCCATTCTGACAGGTATAAGATGGTATCTCAGAGTTGTTTTGATTTGATTTGCATTTCCCTGGTTGCTAAGGAAGTTGAACGTGCAGTAGGAGGTCCAAACTTTTGAATATAAGCCAAGGAATACTCTAGTTGGGTCATCAGGTAGATGGATTTTTATCTTTTTAAGAATTCTTCACACAGATTTTCATAATGGCTGTCACAGTTCACAATCCCACCAACAGTGAATGAGCGTCTCTTTTGCCCTTTACCTCTGTCCGGCATTTGTTGCCTGCTGTTTTCTTGATCTTTGCCATTCTTATTGAGATAATAAAAAATACCACAAAATTGTCTTGATTAGCATTTTTCTAATTGCTATACATAGTGAACATTTTTAGCCACTTAAAAAATCTTTTGAAAGCTGTCATTCAGGTCCCATGCTCATTTCTAAATGGGTCTTTCTTTAACTTTTGGATTTTGAAGATTTTTGGATATTCTGCATATTAAATCTCTGTCAGAAGTATAACTGACAAAGATTCTTTCCCATTCTGTGGCTTCCTCTTCACATAATAGATTTTTTTTTTCACCGTGAAGAAGCTTTTTGTTTCATGAAATCCCACTTGTCCATTGTTGATCTCAGTTCTTAGGCGATGGTGCTGTCTATTTTTCCTTCTAACAGTTTCTGAGTTTTGAGTTTCAGGTTTAATACTTTGATCTACTTGTAGCTAGATTTTGTGCAAGGTAATAGATACAGGTCTAATTTCATTCTTCTGCATGTGGACATCCATTTTATCCAATATCATTTATTGAGGTTGTTTTCTTTTATTTTCCAGGTTATGTGTTTGATGTCGTGCTTGTTGACTATTAACTGACTGAAGTTACATTTGCTTATGTCTGGGTCTTTGGTCTTGTTCCATTGGTCTGCATGTCTGTTTTGTACCAATACCATATTTTATTTATTGCTGTGTTTTTTTTTTATTTTTTTCTGTGTTTTTTAAATATACTATAAGATCTGAAATTATAGTACCTCTGGTGTAGTTCTTTCTGTTCAGAATTGTTTGGGGTACACTTGGTCTTTTGTGATTTCATATAAAGTTTTGGAATTTTTCTTTTTTCTGAAGAACCAGATGAGTATTTTGATTAGGATTGCATTGAGTCTGTAAATAGTTTGGTAGAATGATCATTTTCACAACGTTGATTATACATGATTATACAAGAGCATGTGATACCTTTGCACTTTCTAATGTTTTTCTCTGTCGTTTTTCCAAGGTTTAAAGTTTTCAGTGTAGAGAACTTTCACTTTCTTGGTCGGGTTTATTAATAGATATTTTATTTTTTTTGAAAATACTATGAACAGGAATGAGTCCAATATCTCCTTTTATGCTTGTTTGTTGGGGTGAGATTATCTTGGCCTTTGATGATGCTTGTGTGTTTGTGATATGATCTAGGCATGTAGACTTCTTTTATTGTGTCTGAATTGTAGACTGCCTCTGTTGAGTAGAATTTTGTTTCTGTTTTTGCTGTTGTTCAAGCTTGGTTGGTTTCAGGTCAGGTATAAAGAGTTGGTAGGCCAGGTCTCCAGAGAGATATATTCATCATTAATGGCAGGATGAGAATGATTCTAATTCATTAGTTATCAAAAAAAGTGTGTTGATATGGCTCAGGTCTATGTCTGTGTGCTGATGAAAAAGCTGTTTAAGCCCAGCTATGCCTGGGACTGTGGGGATGACACACTGAGGTTCTGGGACACTTACAAGTCTGGGTTGGTATGATGACTGCAGAATCTGACATATGCCTTCTGAAGTGTGGGGAAGATGTGAGTAGATGGATTCTGGGCTCTCAACTGGCTGGGCTGGTGGACAAGAGGTGTAACCACAGGTGGTAGGCCTGTAAATCTGCAAACTGAGTGGATAGTGGGGGTCTGGAACATTCACCTGGTTCGGTTGGTTCACAGGTTATGTGACCCAGTTAGGTATGAAAATGTGATACTCACGAGGGTAAATAGGAAGCTAGTGCACTCACCTGGTTGAGCAGGTGCACAGTCTGTGTGCACAGCTAGATTGGAATTGTAGGGATGCAGTTGTGGGCCGAGTTCAAAGTCTTTCCTAGACGAAGAGAAAAAAAAACAACAAAAAAACACTAGATTTCTGCAGTTAGAAATCTGACCACAGGGTGGCAGTGTTCCTCAGCTGATGCACAGAAAGACCACCTTAGTGAATTTCAGATGAACAGGCCTTTTTTATTGGCTGAGCAAATAACTCAGCATGTGTGATTATAACAAGGTTCAAACGGAACCTGCTAGAAGCTTCTGAGTAAAGACCGAGCACCTACAATTGATCTGCATAGGAAGCACAATGAAGGCAGCAGTTCATATTTTATTCGTTCTTTTCTGCCTTTGGATGAACTGTGAGTGGAGGACTGTCAGAATGTTAGTGGGAGGACCTTAAATATCCATAAGAATGGCTTTATACATGTTTTATCTTCTTGCCATAGGAAAAAAACAAGGAAGCATAATAACCTAACAACTTTTCTCCTTTCTCTCCATCTTTCTGTATAGGGGGAAGCCAAGGTGAGAAGGTGGAGCAGCATCCTTCCACCATGAGTGTCCAGGAGGGAGACAGCGCTGTCATCAACTGCACGTACACAGACAGTGCCTCAGTCTACTTCCCTTGGTATAAACAAGAGCCTGGGAAGCAGCCTCAGTTCATCATTGACATCCGTTCAAATGTGGAAAGGAAGCAGAGCCAGAGACTCACCCTTCTATTGAATAAGATAGTCAAACACCTTTCCTTGCACATCACAGCCGCTCAGCCTGGAGACTCAGCCATCTACTACTGTGCAGCAGATACACACTGCTCCCCAGACACCTGCAGCCTGTCTTCAAACCTGCCACCAGGGCTGGGGTGACACTCTTCGTGCTGTGCCAGACATTTCATTACAACACTTGTCACATTGTTTGGGAGCAGAAAGTAACATATATATATTAAAAGCACATATGATAAAACCCAAGATGACCGAGGAAGTTTAGATTGATGCTTAATGGTTATTTTAAAATGCATATTTCTTGTGTATATTAAATGTATACTGTGTACTATGATATCTTCGTTTAGTAGACAGAGGGGAATGAATAGTTAGGTGAGTAGGCGCACAGAGCAATGTCTGAAGTAAAGTGTAAACCTTCATCTTCTTTCTGTGTGAGCAGATTCTAGCATGTCCCTGTGCTCAGCAATTAAAAGCTCTGTGTAACAGATTCTTACAGGAATTGAAGATTGTCTGTTTCAAAACCATGTGTTAAATGACCAACCTGACAAGCAAGGCAGATCCAGTTCTGCAATAGTGACCTGATGGTTTGCTAGAGTAACCAACTACTTTCTCATTGGAGTTGATGCCTACTTTGTAGAAGGAGGTACATGTGCAGAATCTGTCCAGAAGCCTAAGGCTGTGAAATTATAAAAATAAGGGAGAAAATGCTGCTTTAATAGATTATTATATATCTTATATAGGAAAACAGGGTGAGCAACACATTCTGAAACAACTACAGAAGTTGTGAGTGAGGGAAGTTCTGATGGACTCAACATTTGTTACCTTGAACTGTAAGAGACAAAAGTTCTGAGTCAAAGGCTGGCATTTACAGATTATATTTATATGTTAAAAACAACAGTTAGAAAACAGATGTAGAGAAAGGTGAGAAAGAATAGCTTTGTGACTATACATTAACTTGAAAAAAAAAACTCTACCAAACACCCAAATTAGGAAAAGTACAAAGAAGAATCACCCATAATTCTACTACCTGTGTTTAGCATGTTAGTTAACACATACTGTATTACCAATTAACAAACTATCCCTCATAGTACTGCATAAAAATTTTTACAAAATAGGAGTAATAATAGTAACTGCTTCATTATATTTTTGTGAGGATAAAATTATCACTTAGAATAGTACTTGACACATAATGACACATAGGAGGAATTCAAAGTTACCAATTATCCTCTCAGTATATTATTTTAAAACATAATTTAAATTTTAGTGTTTATGCTTTTTCCATGATCACAATATCTATTCTTTTCCCCAGCATTAATATTTTATATAACTGAATGCTACATTATATGCTTAGAACTATAATTCATAAAAAAGTTTTTAATAAATTTTTTAAAATTATTATTTGTAAATATAAAGTTCTGTATCAGATGTTTATATTTTATTTCTAAAATTGTTATATATAATACTGCAACAAATATTTAGTGCAGTTTTCTCATTGTTTCCTTAGGGTATATACCTACTGGTGGAACTAATAAAAATTTCTTTGAATTATATGAAAAATAGAACAGCATTTTGAAAAATAAATGTTGTCAATGAGGAAATATCACTAAGACAAATTAAAAGCTAGAAGGAGCTCCCACAGAAACACGGCAGTCATGAAGAAAGACTCAGAAGTAGAAGCTTTGACACTTGGGGGAAGGAGTTTTTCTGAAGACACTTGTGTGAGCTGGCTGCTTGCTCTCTTCAGGTCTGCAAGGAAGAGTCCCAGATATCTCCCCAGTTCCAAATGATTGTTAACATTGCATTTCCTAACAACAAGTACCATTGGTCACAATGACATTTACAGAAAAGAGCTAAGGAAAAGGTCGTAGCTTACATTTGATGTAGAGCATGGCACAACACGTGAATTCCACATGCCAGTCAAAATTGCTACCTTAGTTATGGCTGTCCTTTACCTTCAAACATCATTTTAAGACAACAATGACCTCCTAAGTAAATGGGCAGTGTAAACCCATCATTTAAATTTCTAGATGATAAAAAGAACAGATTTTAATGATCACACAGTCTGAAATCCAGTTTATAATTACCATGACATAATAATGTTAGAAAAATTTAAATATTTATTTATTTAGTTTATGTACATGAGTGTTTTGCCTGCATTTGTAATTACATACTCTGTGTGTACCTAATGCTCACGCACATCATAAGAGAGAGTCATTTACTCTGGAACTGGAGTTACAGATGGTTGAGAAACACTATTTTTGTTCTGAAAATCAAACTTGGATCTTCTGTAAGAACAATAAACAGTGCTTTCAAGTGCTGAGCCAACAATTTAGGCCTGAATAGTATTCAAATCAAATTCAAATCGGGGAATATAAAATGGATAAACTGGTAAAATCTGCTTCTCGCCTTTAATTTATATTATGGTAAAAACCAAAACAGAGAACCTATCAATTATTTCAGTATAAAACTTTCATGTCAGACTGAATCCTAAGAATGACAACCTTGGATATATTAATGACCATTGCTTATGTAAGTGTAACTTAAAATTGGCATGTACCTTATGAATGATTTCAAAGGATAAGGGTACACTAGTGACTTCTGGGAGGTAAGAGACCCTAGTTTGTCTCTCTCATCTAAGGGGAGGAGTTTCCTGACTCAAGATCATTATCTCTGTGACATCAAAGCTACATAAGTTCATCATTGGATGTCATTTCATCATTTCTTTGTGTGGAGAGTCAAGAACATTACGTGGGTGATACTAAAGATGAACACTTCTCCAGTGTTAGTGATTATGATGCTGCTGTTCATACTTGGTAAGTTAAGTCACTTAAAATTTATGGTCTTTCTTATATGATGTGAGAAAAACATTTAATCATCTAAAAGCTTTTCATTAATGTGACACATATCCTCTTCTTCCTCTAGGAAGGATTCATGGAGACTCAGTGACCCAGAAACAAGGTCAAGTGACTCTCTCAGAAGACGACTTCCTATTTATAAACTGCACTTATTCAACTACAGGGTACCCAACTCTATTCTGGTATATCCAGTATCCTGGAGAAGGTCTGGAGCTGCTTTTGAAAGTCACAACAGCCAACAACAAGGGAAGCAACAGAGGTTTTGAAGCAACATATGATGAAGGATCCACTTCCTTCCACTTACAGAAAGCCGCTGTCAAAGAGTCAGACTCGGCTGTGTACTACTGTGCTCTGAGTGACACAGTGACACAAACTGCAGGGGGAGCTGAGCACAAACTCAGAGGAGCAAAAGAAAGTCAGGCTTCTGATCATCATGGAAACAATGAAGTCCTCAGTTGCCTTGGTCTCCTCCATATACAAGTCATTGCCTTCATATTGTTGCATGTCACCTCTGACTCAAGTTATTCACAGAGAGCTAAACACGCCAGAAAGGGTGGCATCTAGATTATGTCTGTGTAATCCTACAGAAGGACAGATTATCAGAGGGTAACAACCCTTCCATACCTCAAGGTTTCTAATAAAGTAATATGGGTAGGATGGACAGAACAAAGGGAAGCAGGAGCAGGTAGGTGGTCTTCAATGTCCTTCCTCCTCTCTAAATCCAATCACCCAATCTTATCCCCAGTACATCTCTGGGTATATCTTTGGTATATCTTTCTATACAAGACTTCCTGCTATGTCCTCTCCTCCCTCTTTGCCCCCATTCCCAGAGCACTAAGCAGATTCTGTTGGCACACTCTGATTTATTTCCTGCTTTCTTCTTCCCACCCCTCTTCTAGCCAATTTCCATGCCTAAGTGTCAGCATTCAATATGAAGAACCTCATTATGTCAGGAAGCCTACTTGCAATATCTGGCAGAGTATCAGCCTACCAGGCAAACCAGAGTCACTACACTCTCCTAAGAACCAGAGAGGGCAACATAAAACAAAGAACAGCAACAACCAATAAAGACAAGATCAGATATCAGCACCAGGGTTTGCAGTGATCCCAAACCCAGATGCCTGGATTCCAGCATAAAAACAGTCAGTAATAGCCACATGACATGTCTCCAGTAAAACCCGGAAACACTAGTACAGTAGGCCCTGATAAAAGCAAGGTAGTTGGAACACAAGACAATAAATTTAGAATAGAAGTTATGAATATGCTAGAGGTGTTCACAGCAGAAATGAATAACCCACTTAATTAATCTATGAAAGCACAAAGAAGCAGTGGGATGTAGTGAAGAAAACTGTTCAAGACTTGCAAGAAGAAATAGAATCAATAAAGAAAACAGAAAGTAAGGGAAGAACAGAAAACAAAGTTTAGTAACTCAAACAGGAAGCTCAGTGTCAAGCTTCACCAAGAGATTATAAGAGATGAAATAAAATAATCTCAACCAATGGAGATAATGATAGAAAACATGGACACCTTGGTCAAAGAAAGTGTTGAATCTAAAAATTTCTAGTCACAAAATATTGGAGAAACCTAGGACACTTTAAAAAGACAAAATCTGGAGAAGCAACCCAGGTCAAAGGCACAGAAAAATATTTGAACAATATCACAGAAGAAAATTACTACAATCCTCAAAAAGGATATGCCTATCAAGATACATGGAACAAACAGAACGCCAAATAGACTGCACCAGAAAAAAAACTGTCATGGCACTTAATATTAATATTCAGAATAGTTAATATATGGAAAAAAAAGAATATAAAACAGTACAAGTGAAAAAACAAAAGGAGGCATAGTATAATAATAGCATAATAATACCAGGCTTCTTAAAAGAAAATCTAAAGTCTAGAAGACCCTGTACTATTTTAAGAGACCACAGATGCCATTCAGACCTCTATACCCAACAAAACTTCCAATCACCATAGATGGAGTAAGACATTCAATGATAAACCAAATTAAACAGAATCTGTCTAAAAATCCAGCCCTACAGAAGGCACTAGAAGGAAAACTGGACTTCTAATAAATGTATAATTACTGAATCAACCTTTTCTGAGCTCAAAGTAGTTGCCCATTAAAAACCTGAATAAGTGTCAATGGTGTGGTGTGCATTTTTAATTTTCCAAGTTCTGCAAAGTGGAACACACACGTTTGCCATATTTTATTCCTTTGAGTACCTTTTGGGTTTCTTCCTCTAGGTAGCCATGTTTGTTTTTAGAAAGAACAAGTAGGACATCTCTTTATAATCTTCTTAGCTTTCTTCCATGTAAGAAAAACTCTTTCTTTAAATCTTTGCTATTGACATGATGTTTCTTATGACATTCTGAGGCCTTCAACACACTTCCAATATTTGATTAATGTATGCATTACCTTGTGCTAGAGGACCTGGTAGACCTGTATGGGATTGGATGTATGTTATGTACATGGGACAGAGCCTATTCCTGATTATGTCTTGAACCTATATGAATAATGAAGTCAATTCTGTAGCATTTGGTATAAATTTAGCAGTTTCAAAATGCAAGAAACTCTTTCGCATATTTTGAATCAGTAACTATATTAAGAAGTTCTTTAAAATCCCTTAGTACCATGAGAATAGCATATAATTCTGCCTTTTGAACAGAATTATAAGGGCTAAATTAAATCTTCTGATTTGTAAACTGCCTTTCCTGATTTATTTGCATCAGTATAGAATGTACAGCCTCCAGTTATTGGTGTATCCTATGCGGGGAAGGATCCAAGTATTTCTCTTTATAAGGTTAATTCTATCACTTTTGGGATAATTGCTATTCATATCTCCTAAATAACTTAGCATAAGCTCTTTGCCAATGTTCAATGTCTTCCCATATTTTTTTTTAAATTTTATCAGTAGTGAAAGGCAGTATAACTTCTGCTGGACCTAAACCTGCTCATTGACAAAGTCTCAATTTTCCTTTTATAATTAATTCAGTGACTTTTTTACCACATAAGTTTTAAATTTTTTACTTGGTTTATGTGGTAAAAAAAATCCATCCTATGATAATATCTTCCCTTTGCATTAAAATTCCTGTAGAAGAAATTTTCAAAGGCAATATAACTAAAATGCAATTAAGATTTTGATTCACCCTAACCCCATATGCCCCCTGTAATTTCTCTTCAACAATAATCAATTTGTTTTCCTCTTCAGTTATTAATTCTCTGGGACTATTCAAGTCTTTATCACCATCTATGATTTTGTTTAAATGAATTATTAGACTAGGTATTATCCCAACAGCAAGTCATAGAATGGAAATGTCTCCTAAACATCTTTGGATGTCATTAAGAGTCATAACCAGTCTCTCCTAATTTGTGCCTTTTGTGTTCTAATTTTCTGTAAACCTATTCTATAACCTAGGTAATTAACAGAATTTCCTCTCTGTATTTTTAGGAGCAATTTGTAATTCCCATTTTGGCAAACTTTCTTTACTTCTTCAAACATTCTTTCTAAAGTATCTCTGTTTGAATCAGATAGCAAAATGTCATCCATTTAATGGTAAATTTTAGATTTAGGAATTTATTTTACATATTATTTCCAATGGCTGACTTACAAAATATTGGCATAGAATGTGGCTATTGAGCATTCCCTGTGAAAGGACGGTCCACTGGTATCTTCTAGTAGGTTGAGAATTATTATAAGTAGGCACTATAAAGGCAAAATTTTCTCTGTCCTTTTCTAAGAGGCCATTCTTTTGGCAATAGAGAAAGCAAAGGAATTCCAGATTGTATAGGGAGAGCCCATAGGTTAAACTACCTTTTGACAGCACTTAGATCTATCACCATTTTCCACTTACCAGATTTCATTTTAACATTACAGGAGAATTCCAATATCTGGTTGATTCTTCAATATGGTGAGCATCTAGTTGCTCCTGTATCAGCTGTTCTAAAGCCTGCAATATGTCTTCTGTTAATGGCCATTGTTTAATCCATATTGGCTTCTCAATTAACCATTTTAAAGGTAGTGTTGTTGGTACCTCTAAAGGTCTGATAGTTACTTTGTGTTCTTGTACATCTAGAATGGCTGGTGATCTTTGTATATAGTACCTTATAATATTTTTCCCAGAATTATGAGTTTCTGGGACTGCAGGTATGTTAATCTGGGTATTCCACTGCTTCATCAGGTGACTTTATCATAAATTCACTGCAATATTAGCCACATATGGCCTCAGCCTTCCTCTTTGTCCTTTTGGCCCTATGCATTCAACCCATTCATGCTTTGTTACTCTTGAGATATGGTTCCAATACCTAGTAAATGAGCATCTGACTCTTGAAAGAGGTCAATTTGTATGCCAAGATTCTGGAGTAATGATACTCAGGTCTGCACCTGTATCTATCAAATCCACAATTACAATGCCATTTATATGCACTATTAGCTTTGGTCTTTGATCATTTATAGAAGTCTGCCAGAATATATGTTTCCTATTTTCTATTGAAATTTTTGATTTATCCTCCATGTTTATTTCATCATCCAGAACAGTATTTTTTTCCAGAAGGCTCTAGATTTTTTAATTTTGCTAGTGAGATATGCCTTTCACAGTAACTGGGAATGACTGGTCCACTTTTGACTTGGGGAACTGTGGAAGGCCCCCCAAAGGAGTTTCCCAATGGTATCAGGTTGCCTTGTCTATCTTTTGTTGATCTGCATTCATTGGTCCAAAGTTGGCCTTTGCACACCTTCTAAATATATCTGAAGGCTAAATTCTCCTATTCTTGACATTCTCAGAGGAGACATTATTCCTAGGAATTCTTTTTCTACAATCCCTTCTCAGATGTACTATTCTACCCTAATTAAAACATTTGGCACTTTGATGTCTCCTCATAACTTTGGAAATGGCTTCTCCTACCCAAGATTAAGCATTAGTCTGTCTCAATGTTCATTGTATGCGGGATCCATTCATCTATCAGTGCTGATCTAACCTTTAAAGCAACAAGCACATTTCTGTATTCTAAGCTGGCATTTTCAAAAGCCAGAGATTCAAGGACTCATCTATTTGTACAGCTTTAGTTAATCTTTATAAAAAGACACTAAAGGGTTCTCTCTGGCCCTGTTTAACCCTGGTAAATGATTCAATACATTTCTCTAGTTCTTGAATCCTGTCCCAAGCATTTAAGGCTGTTTTGTGGCTTGGGGACAAGATTTGTTCATCGTAAAGAGCTTGAACCTATGTGTCAGCATAATTACCATCACCAAGAATTTGACCTTGGAAAGTCAAGTACTTTTGCTTTTCCCTGTTCTAATATTTTAGCCTTTCTCTGATATAGCATTTACACATCAGTTGTGGCCCATTAACCAGGACTGATGAAACTAACTGAAGCCAGTCATGTGGCATGGCTTTAATGCTAGAAGCCCATGTCTTTACCATCTCCCTAACAAATATGGAATGCAAGTCATAAGTTACTATAGCTTGCTTAATTTCTTTTATAACATTCATTCCTATATGTATTCATCTACCTTCTTTGGATCCTTTTGTGCCTTTAGAACTTTATACTTTGTCAGAGTAGATTACAGGGTAGGAAACTAAAACCCTTGGTAAGTCAACTCAGATAGCTACTGGTGATCTTAAATCCTGTCCTTGTACCTTCTCTCCCTGTTCATCAGATCCAATACTTTCCTCAATCATTTCAAATATTTTTACTTCTGTTTTTGTGAAGCCTGCGTTTCCTGACTTGTATATATTTCTAGTGATTTCATTTAGGCACCAAGTCTCTGGTCCTCATTCTGCACATGTGATTCCAACATCTGAAGTTTTTCCTTTAAAGATAACATCTTATCCTTGGACATTATTTGGATAGTGTTCAGATTGCCTACCTGGAGAGATACTTCTATCTGCTAACCTATAAATTTTTAACAATTTTTGATTGTCAAATACAACAATATGAATTATTTCAGATAATTTCTTAGTACTTTTTGACATGGATTCAATTTTGACTGTCATATTAATGTTACCCTTTTCAATACTATTAATTTTCTCAGGTAACTTTTGATTTTTGATGGTATTAATCTTGTCAGCTAGCTGTTCATTATTTGTCTGTAAAGACTGTGTCATTTCTAAATGTTCCTCATTCTTGGCTCTGATATCAAACCATTTTCTTAAGGATATAATATGAAAAAAAAACTGAGTCCCAATGTCCAATAAATGAATGTATCACAATTAACCATATAAGCCTTTTAGAATACAGTCCATGTATTAGCAAAAAAGTTTCTAAAATTTTCAATGGTATTGTTGTCTACCATTATATAACTTTCAAATTTATTGATTCATTAATTACCTGTTATGAGGTCAAATTGTTTTAGGCGTAATAATCTTTATTGTCCAGCAGGTGTCAGAGTTACAGCGTCACAACTAGCAGCGATGCAACCAGTAGTGACATGAAAGGTCCCGAGAGGCTTTAGTTTCCTGCCTTGGTACTGGTTAAATACTAAAAAGTATGCTTTGCTTGACAAGTTAAAATCAAGCAAATTCATTTGTTACAAGGAGAAAGAAGCCCAGAACCAATGGACAGGGAGCACAAACAGGAAGCTGCACAAGTTGCCATGTGGCAAGGAGCACAGCAGTGGGGGAAGGGATGTGTGTGAACTTCAGAAATTTCCAAGTCACCGCATGCAGTTAGCTCCAGTGTGTCAGGGGCTTTACAAAAATCTGCTTAGGCAAAAGCTAACCAAGCAGGTGGGGGTGGGAGGCTTTCCACCTGGTAGATACAGAGTCCAAAATCCACGTTGGGCGCCAGATGAAGAAGTACTCTAAAAAGAAATCTCACACTAACTCAGACTTGAATATAATAAAAGGTTATTTATTTAGGGGTAGACTCACAGATCACAATCCTCTGCACAAACTGGAAACCGAATCATGCCACTGGAAGAGAGGCCAGACCCACACTGTACATCGGCATATATGTTATAACAGGCCTTGCCCAAGTGGTTGGGTAACTTAAAAGCTACTGGCTGTAGGAATTCCTACAGCAGTAACCCAGAGCCAGAAAGACAAATATAATATGTCTCACTCATACGTGGCTTTTATGCATAAGACAAAGAAAAACCAGCTTACAATTCACAATCCCAGAGGACCTAGAAAACAAAGAGGTCCTTAAAAGAGATATATGTGGATCCAATCTACATGGGAAATAGAAAAAGACAAGAATTTCTGAGTAAATTTGGAGCATGGGGAGCATGGGAGAGGGAAGAAGGGGAGGGAGGAAGGAGTGGAATGGAGAAAATATATATATATATATAGCTCAATAAAAACAATTAAAAAATAAATAAAAAGATTTGAAGAGCATACACCCAAGAAGAGAATCTAACTAATTTTGCTAAGTAAACATAGAATTAAGCCAATTTTTAAATTTTTATCCTTATACCCATAGATTATTACAGTTCTCATCCTTGATCAGAGAAGCTCCTTGTTCTAAAAGACAATAATTAACAGAGATTCTCACTACTTGTCCAAGGCAAAAGAATAATTGATTGTGGTGTGGTCAGCCTCAAATATTGACATAGAAGGATGGAAACTTGAAAAACCAGAAGTCTGAGAAGATTGCTATAAAATAGTTTTGTCTGAATATGACAGAATTCTTGTACTGGTGAACTCAGCAACTGTGGTTGTCTACACAGGATTAAGCCAATCAACATTCCAGGATGAGTGGAAGAGCTTTGACCTGGCACCATTGGTAGCTGGGAGATATAGGCCATGAATAATTCAGGAGAAGACAGAATCAGTTGTCTCCAGGAATGTATGTCATAATAGGTTTTCTCTGGTCCAGTGGATTGATCTATGCTCATGTGCATAATGGCACTTATAATTGGATCCAGAGGTTTACAAAGAATAGAATAAAGACAAATGATATCAATGTATAAAAGCATCATGAAGATGGATCTGGAGAATTTGAAGGAGGGAGTAGGGTTTGGGTGTAATCTAAATATATTATATATCTATCAAAGAGTAGATAAAATAAAATTTTCAAGAGGATTGAATGCTCATGAATCAGAAAAAATGTCAATGGATGTTTGCATATTTTGTAAAACTGTTATTTCAGAAGCATAATCAATAAGGACATTCCAAAATACATAAGACTCGGTGTTCCCATAACTAAAGGATCATCACTACAAGAGTGGCTCTAGGTCTCTGGGCTGAAATAGAATGACACTGTGATCAGTGTTCATTGCAATCTCAACAGATTCTCATACCTAATAACGCTGTGCTTCAGGCCAGTACACTTTTAGGCTTTAGTTTTCATTGTCGAATGTTACATGGCTGCCATCATGTATTATTACCATGTACATTCAAATGTACTGAAATGTATCTGTCATGCTTTTTTCAAGCACATTGTACCACTGAAGAGAATGATTTCATGGTTGCTATTTCCCCTCATTCTATTCCTTATGTAGATGTTAGTGGGCAAGGGAAGAGTCTGAACAGACAATATACAGTGAGAACTGATGTCATGAGTGTTGGGCAGAAAGGGATCTGACACACTGCTGGCTCTTAACTGCTAGGATGTGCAAAGGTATGAAGCATGTTGTAGGACAAAAGAAAACACATTTTTTTGTCTGCTTTGTTTTCTGAATACTCAATTAAGCTATGGTTTGCATGGGCCTCTGATACCTTGCCTGTTAGATTACAATGGAAACATGAAGAAATATGCAGGAGGAGATTTATAAACTTATAATTTTTGGAGACCAGAGCTTTTCAGTAGGATAAAAGTAACAATAGAATTTAATAAGTGAACATGGTGTTGTTTACGGTCTGAGTGCTGAGATCAACTGCATTTATACTGCATCAACTTAAGATAGTCCCATTTTGACACAGGTGTAAGGGACAGTTAGAACAACACAGGCAGATTAGAAAGTAAAACTCCAATTCCTGAGCTGGAGATTATTGTTCTCACAAGACATCACCAAGAAAATACATGAAGGCACGAGAAGGGTTGTAGTTACTGAGTCATGAACGGTAAAAGAAAAGGGAGGACCCAGGAGCCCTATAGAATGTTCAACCCAGAGCCCATTTAGTGGCCTCCTAGCCTTAGTATTCCTCATATCCCTAAGGGATATTGGATTTCTTCATGGCTTGGTCTTCTGTCTGTCCAGGATTCTCAGTTCTTTGTCCATCCCAGTGACAAAGGTGATCCCCTTGATGAATCACAGCTCCCCCATTATATATCCTTGAGACTTTCATCTGGTATTAGAGAAACATTCTACTCAGGTCATATACTTGCCTAAAAATAACAGAGAAGGACTTGGAAATGACTGTGATCATCCAGCAATCCGAGTCCACTTACAAGTGAGAGCTCCCATCCCTTGACCATGGCTACCATCATGGAACTTGCAGTGAGTCCCTACCATCACTGGAAATAAGGGGGTAGGGGACTGTGCTGACATGGAGCAGAACACTTTGATCTCAAATAGCCGAACAGAATTCCTCCTGGAGATGCAGGACAGAGGCTTATGTTGCCACTCCTAAACCAAGTTAAACTGTGAACCAGACCCAGTGTGATTCCTCCTAAGTTCCAGGTCATCTCCTAATTAAATATCTAGAGCAATCAAGGTTCCATCCTTGACAGCAATTGCTGTTGATCTCTGAGGAGGTAGGGCTGAGAAAGTGTTATAGGAGTACAGACAGATGGGAAAGAAAAAGTAAGATCCTTGAGATGGAAACGTCTTTTTCCTAGAAGACAACTTGAGTTGAACTGGTAAGAAGGCATGGGTAGGTAACCTAAACAAGATAAATAGTTGAAAGGAGAAGACACATGGGCTCAGTAAAACCCTCTAGGCAAAGCCCAATTATCTTAGACTTACAAGTGTTCCCATTCCAATAGATAAAGGCTGTACTTTTTCTTTCTGCATAGTTCCACCTTCTGTCTTTCTAGGATGTTCTATTCTTTACCTGTCTCATGGATGGAGCACAGTACTGCCCTAGATAATCCCCAGTATCCCTGTCACAGATGTTTGTTATTGAATTTCCAAGCAGTTCTAGTACCACCAGAGTAAAGAAACAGCTGACAAAATAAATTCTATGCTGAGAATCCATCTTATACCAAAACAATTAATATCATCAAAAAACAAAAGGCAATGATATTGTGAACATGATGAGAAATAACCCTCATATGTAGTTTATCAGGATATAAATTAGTATTGCCATTATGAAATTTAGTATAATATTTCTTTGCTAAAAACACTTAAAAATAAATAATAAATAAAATAAAAAATTCCACATAATCCAGCTTTAGCACTTGCAGCTGCGTGCCTGAAGGAATCAAACTCAGTAGACAATAAGGATATGTGCACAGCATGCTGTTTTGGTACTATTCGCATTAACCAAATTATGGAATTAGCTCAATTGTCCATCATTGAGTACAAAAGAGGGAAATGGGAAGTGAATATGAGTAACATATATGATATGTGTATTAAAATATTACAATATTGTATTAATATTTATTTATGTAACAATACATAGTTATTACTACTAACAAAAATAAATAGGCCCTGGAGAGATGGCTCAATCAGAGAAGTGCCCATCTCACCAGCATGAAGAACTGTGTCCAGATCCCCAGAACACATGTATTATCCAGTACTGCACCCACATCTACAGCCCTAGCACTGGTGAGGACATTGTCTGTCCAGTCCATGAAGTTCACTGAGAAGGCAGTCTGAGATGATCAGCTTGGTTTAGTAAGAGACCCAGAGGCTGTTTCTCATGTGTCCCTTTGTGTCTCTGTGAGAGAGGGTGGGAAGGGAAGAAGAGAAGGGCTTGTTGACATAGCAGTGAAATCTACAGCAATTTTTTTCTAATTGATTTTTGTAGTGTATGTTAAATGATAAAAATAAGGTGAATAGTAATCAAGGACAACCTTTAGTCTGTATACATGTAAAACACCTGCACTGATGTGTTCTCATACACTCACACATACACATATATAACATCTACAAAAATAAATGAATGAATGAATGAATAGACAAATACATAAATAAAATATAGCTAGGCTGTGAGCTGGAACTATATATGTTAAATAACATTTAAATCTATTTTATTTTAAACAGATTTTTTTTTTTTTTTTTTTTTTTTTTTTATGATTCGAGACAGGGTTTCTCCGTAGCTTTTTGGTTTCTCCTGGAACTAGCTCTTCTAGACCAGCCTGGCCTTGAACTCACAGATATTTTTAATTATGGAAAAATTTTAAACATTGATGATGAAGGAACAATATAGGGGTGTATGAGCTGATACCAAGAAGAGATAAAGGACATAAACTATTTGATTGTAAGAGGTTCTTCAGAAATATTACAGAAAAATGACTAGTGGAATAACTTTCATTTGCGGAAAACAAGTTGTCATTTGATGAAAAGTGTTTGCTTAAACTTGAAAAAAATGTTTCAATCTTCTCATCTGACTAAACTATTGCTTGTTTTAGTAGTTCATATAAGAAGAGTCTGCAGTTAAAATATTTCTTTGACACTAAGGTGAATCCACATGAGGGCAGCATCTTCTCAGAGACCCAGAGACAATTTCTCACAAGGTTCTTTGTGTCTGTGTGTTGTGGGTGTGGCTAGAGGGAGGAAGAGGGATTCTGAGGTAGCTGTGAAAACTAGGACCTTCTTTCTAATTGGATGAACAGCTTGGGTTTTTTAAAAACATCTTACAGCAGAAGAATTTCAACTCCCTAAATGCCAGTCCTTTTGTTACTGTTGAAGTGTGAATCTTCAGTGAAAACAATAATGCATCCCTTAAGTGTTTCAATAGTGGTGCTCTGGCTTCAACTGAGGGGTGAGTTTGACCATTGCTATGGGAAGGTTAGAAATATTGTTCTCATATTGAAACAAAAGCAGGTGGGAGGCCCACAGAAAAGGCATTCTGGGGTATTAGCATCCAGTCCTGTTTGTCTAACCTTTGTCTCTCTGCCCAGGAGTGAACAGCCAGCAGAAGGTGCAACAGAACCCAGAATCCCTCAGTGTCTCCGAGGGAACCATGACCTCTCTCAACTGTACTTTCAGTGATCGTAATTTTCAGTACTTCTGGTGGTACAGACAGCATCCCAGGAAAGGCCCCATGTTGCTGACATCCATCTCCTCCAATGGTGAAAAGAAAGAAGGAAGATTCACAGTTCAGCTCAACAAAGACAGCCTGCATATTTCCTTGCACATCAGAGACTCCCAGCCCAGTGACTCAGCTGTCTACCTCTGTGCAGGGAACACACAGTGCTCCCCAGGCAGCTGCAACCTGCACCCAAACTTAGTGGGTCGTGTCAAGACCTTAGTTAAAGAACAGACCACAGGGTGCAGAATTCTCTTTCAATCCTATAAGCAATGGTAATTAAGAGCAAGAGTAGAGAAGACTTTATTGATTGGGAAAGTGTGGGAGAGCTCTCACTGGGTTACACCTGGTCTGGCTCCAGAGTGCTCTAATCCATCTCTTTTTCTCGATTACGTTTTCTTTCTTTTGTTGCCCTCTACGTGAATCTTGTCTGAGTCCTTCCCAAGGTTACAAAGCATATGCAAACTAGTTTGGGAAAAATCTGACAAATTGTAATATTCCTAAATCATGTATTTGTATTAGGCATTGTCCCTTTGGAGGTCCAGTCAGGTTGTTTTGAGGATATGGAAATCAACTTGCTTAGGAGTAATTATGGAGAACAAGAAAAATTTCCCTTGGCTTAGGGAAGGTATCCCAATCCCTAAAGTTGCTGATTCCTCCTGCACCTGAAAGACTAGTGACATCTTAAAGGTGAGTTGTGTCTTCATCTCACAGACCTGTAGGAACCCATACCCATATTACAACAGGAAAGGATTTTGACATTTTGAAAATAACAAGTCCTAAATGGAAAGATACACTATTGATTTGACTGAAGTATTTTCCACTCTTCACTTCTCTGATGTTGATGGTTCTACAACAATGTACATACTCTGTATGTGCCTACCTTGTTGGGCTGGAAGACTTGCATGTGGCCTTGAGTCTCACTTCCTGTCATGTCACAAAGCACACCATCACCTCTACAGCATTGTGACTTGCTTTTTAAAATATTTCCATTAAAACATATTTATTTTGTAATTTTGAAAAACTTGCTTATAAAGTACCTCCCTTCTCTATTGCAATTTCTAATATGTTTATTTTGGTTGAGCCTGGCCAAAGCTAATCCTCTCCACCATCTTTCTAGTCCCCATTCTTATTGAAACCTTCTTGCTCCCAGTCCCACCCCTACTACTTTCATATCATGTGTTCTATTATCTTCACACTCATCTTTCCTAAACTCCTTTCCATCCTGTGGGCATCTGTCTAGCTTCTTGGCAACTATACATACTCAGAGTCACATGAATACATAGAAATAAAATGTGCAAGGTAGGATTTGTATGTGTTTGTTTCTGAAAGTAGGATAACTCAACTATAATATTGTCCAACTGCATCCTTTTTCATGCAAATTTTATCATTTATTTTTCTTAATCAATGAATACTTTTCATATGTATGTATATATTGCTGCCTTTTCAGTCGACCTGTGCAGATCTTGTCTGTTGGACCTAGGGTTTGAGAACTGGAAAGAATAGGTTGGACTACAGTCTAACTCTGTAGACTACCTTACTTCAGTTTCATTTTACTTTTATACAAAAACATAGAAAAGAAAGCAATGCTGTTTTACTGTGGGCCCTGCTGGAAGAGTAGCAACTTGCAATTGAAATTCCAGGGGTAAGCCTACCAGAACAAAATCCTCTGATGGGCTACCATTACCTTAGCATATCTTTAAGGCAGTACACTATTGTTAAAGTTTGTTGTTGGGTTGTTCTTTATGTTTCCCTTTTGAGGGTGTGCAGAGTGTGTTCATGTAGCAAAGATGCTGTAACATAGGCCTAAAGGCTTTATGTTTGCTCCCGATTGACCACTTCACGTTCAAAGAGTTGTGTAAGTGTTATCTTCAGCAATGGCAGGATTCCTTTGGGTCCCCTTTGGCCAACAACTTAATTAGATGCAACCCAGTCATTGTACTCTAAGCTTCATTTGGCGGCAAGAGATGGCCACTTTTGACTCTGTCTTCCCCAGTATTTGACAATTTCATTAGGTTCTCCTGAATCTATGCATATATTTTTGGAAGTGTCTACTTCCATGCCACCCCTTCAAGTTTCCCTTAATTTTAGTTAATTTCTCCCTGTATTCCCTCCCACAATATCCACGTCCCCTCTTCCACACATGATCCACACACATGGGAGAGCATTGAAAAAGATATTGTTGTTTCTTTGGAAACTACATTCCCAGACTCCTCCTGGATTACGGACACCTGTGCACATACCTATGCACAGGTGCAAGGTCATTCTTCCCAAACACCCTTGCGCTCCCTGTTAAAAAGGCTTTTGGCACCTCCCGGAGTCTGGGGCCTCCTGCCCGGCACGAAGCCACAACCGAGACCTGCGACCACCTCCGTGTCTCCTCACCGCAGCCATCCTCGACTGACCAATTTGTGAGTTCTGGGTTGAATTGCCCACACCTCCCCTTCCTCTCCCTGCCTTCCATCCTTGGTTAACCGGACTTTTGCCCGCAACTGGGAATTTGGCATTCCCTCTCTCCGGGGTTTGGTACCCCTGTTCCAGGGTTTGGTACCCCTAATTTTCTCTGCCTTCTTTTTCCTTCCTTTTTCTCTCTCTACATATGGGCTCGTCATGGGACGAGCACCTCTGTAGGCCGTACGGTCGGCCTCAAAAGGCTTAATCTTCTCCACCTAGCCGGGATTTTCCCGTCGGTAGCTAGGCCTGAGTCGATTTTTGCCTATAGCGCAGCCTCTCGGGGTCTGGGGACGCTTGCACCCTGAGACTGCTACGCTCGTGGCACCCTATTGTGCCTTCTGCAGGCGGATTTACTGGTTGACCATGGGAACCAAAAATTCTAAACCAATTTCCCCAAATTCTCCCCTCGGTCAACTACTAGAATCTCTAAAGCCACATGCTTTAATTCTCTCCGTTAAATTAAAGAGGCTGACGTGTCTCTGCTCCAAAACTTGGCCCCGCTATAAGTTAGAGGACGACGTCCATTCGCCCCCCCCCCAGGGCTCATTTGACCCCGATATTTTATGGGAACTGGCCAATTTTTGTCACCGGACAGCTAAATGGAAGGAGATGACATATATAATGGTGTTTTTTTTTTGTTTTTTTTTTTCTGACCCGTCTACGACTTCCCAATGCTCTCCCGCCCACATGTTTCTAGCAATGTCTGCTCCACAGGTACCCTCCGCTCCAGCCGCGACAATGGATCCAGCAGATGAGCCTCCGCCCCCCCCCCCCGCCTTGAGGAACCACCCCCTCCCACCCTGCCCGGTCTTGCGACGCCTCACCCACTTCCTTGCCTTCTACAGGTTCCGGACACCGGAAGGGTTCACCTAAATCCTTCCGTCGTGATGCCTCCAAACGTTCCATCTTTAGATCCCTCTCTTGTTCCCTGCTGCGCAAACATTCCTCTAAATCCAGGTCTCTTTCCCCAAGGAGTTCCCGCTCCTGCCGAAGCTCTGACTCTTCATCCAGTTTGTCTGATTCACCCTCACATTTTTCCACTATCAGGCAGCGAAAACAATTAACAGTTTCTTTCCGTCGCAGACAGCCGGAAGTGATGTCGGATTCCTCTCTGTCTTCCCCCCGCCCGACCTTGCTCCCTTGGTCTTCCAGAGCACCTTCAAGCTCCACCCCCATCCGCCATCTTGCCCCAAAATTCATCCCGCCCCTAACACACTCACGGGCTACAGCAGATACTGGCACTAGCCAAATTAAGCCAGCCACGGTTCTGCCCTTGCGAGAAGTGGCTGGCGCTGAGGGGCTAATAAAAGTCCATGTCCCCTTTGCCTTATCAGAGCTGTCCCAGGTCTCCAAGTTATTAGGGTCATACATGGCTGACCCCACCAATTTTACAAGAGAATTTCAATTTCTAACCCAATCCTATAGCCTGACATTCCATGACATATTTACCATCTTGTTTAATAACCTACTCCCTGAGGAACGCAGACGGGTCTGGGAGCAGGTGAGGCAGCAAGCTGATGAGGTACATCAAACCCAGGTCTCCCACCCCCTGGGGGCAGAGGCCATCCCAGACCAGGAACCCTACTGGGACTATAATACTCACGAAGGTATTCTGGCCAGGGACCAGTTCTTAACCTGCCTCATGGTAGGACTTCGCAAAGCTGCCCTTAAACCGGTAAACTATTCTAAGCTCGCATAGATTTTCCAAGATACCAAGGAGAATCCTTCTGCATTTCTCGACCGACTAACCAAAACTATGTTACAGTTTACAAATATGGATCCAGCATCTACTGAGGGCAGACAGTTCCTGATGTCCCATTTCATCAGCCAGTCCTACCCAGACATCAGGGAAAAACTTAGACGTGTGGAAAGGGGTCCTCTAACTCCACCGGCAGAGCTCCTGGAGATGGCTTTCAAGATTTACCATGCAAGAAACGACAAAGCCAAAAATCACTGCCATGTAATTACTGCGCCTGCCCGGCCAGCTGAGGCGAGAGACTCCACCGCCCGCCCTGTTCGCCCTGCCCCCCACCCCCCGGGGCACGTGAGCCGCCCGGCCCATGCTTCAAATGCGGTAAGTCAGGTCACTGGGCGAAGGGGTGCCCCAATCCTCATCGCAACCCACGGGGCCCCTGCCCTAGATGTCACAGGGAGGGTCACTGGTCAATGGACTGCCCTCATGTGTTCGATGATGCGGGGGCAACGGGCCCGGAGGTTCCCCAGGCCGACTTATTGGGCCTAGCCCTGGAAGACTGATGGTCCCCGGGCTCCATTGACCTGACTGCCACGCCCATCTGCAACCAGGAGCCACGGGTACTCCTTACCGTTTCGGGTCATCTCATTTCATTTATCCTGGACACCAGAGCAACGTATTCAGTTCTAAGAGAATTCTGGGGGCTAACCTCTCCCTCTAACTCCCCTATTGTCGGGATAGGGGGACAGCCTTATCTACCTCACCAGACTCCACCTCTCAATTGTGTATTTAGAGGTATCTTTCTCACTCACTCATTCCTAGTTTTACCAACCTGCCCGGTCCCCCTCTTGGGAAGAGACCTTCTGACCAAGTTGGGAGCCTCCATTTCTTTTTCGCCCTCCACTCGATTTGTTCCAGATTCACCGGTGACGCAGCTGCTTCTTCTCCTGGCCCCGCGATCCTCTGATATTAACATGTCTTTTCCTCTTCCAGCCTCCCAAGTGGACCCGCTCATGTGGGACACCCAGAATCCCACCGTCGCTAAACACCATTCACCTGTTGTTGTCCAATTAAAAAACCCCACCGAGTACATCACTCAAGCTCAGTACCCCCTCCCTTCCAGAAGCCTCAGAGGGTTAAAACCTTTAATCTCTGACCTTTTGAGAAAGGGGTTGCTCAGTCCTACCTTTTCTCCCTTTAACACCCCAATATTAGCTGTCAAAAAATCTAACGGAACTTATCATTTGGTTCAGGACCTCCGGCTCATCAACTCTGCTGTGGTGCCGTTATATCCAATCGTACCCAACACTCTCACCCTTCTCTCTAACATTCCTCCAGGAACCTCCCACTTCTCAGTCCTGGACCTGAAAGATGCTTTTTTTTCTATTCCCCTCAGCCCTCAATCTCAAAACATCTTTGCTTTCACCTGGACAGACCCTGATACTAATTTCTCTACACAGCTAACCTAGACCGTCCTCCCTCAGGGATCCCGGGACAGTCCACACCTTTTTGGCCAGGCTCTGGCCTCTGATCTGCTCTCACTGTCTCTCCCTAAATCAAAATTGATACTCTATGTAGATGACATCCTGCTGTGTAGCCCATCTTTGGAGACCAGCCAGACTGACACTGCTGCCTTATTAAATTTCTTATCCAAAAAGGGCTACAGAGTCTCACCTTCCAAGGCTCAATTGTCCACCACTCAGGTAACGTATTTGGTATTAACCATAACCCCAACACAAAAGGCTATCACCCTGGACAGAAAAAAACTAATCCAATCTCTTGCAGTTCCTTCCACCAAAGAAGAGGTTCTGTCATTCCTGGGAGTGGCTGGTTTCCTTTGTTCCTGGATACCCTTCTTCTCCCTCCTTGCCCGTCCCCTATATGAAGTAGCTCTTGGCTCTCTGCATGAGCCTCTTCCCCACCCCATCACAAAACCTTTTCGGAGACTTCAACAGGCTCTCACCCAAGCCCCAGCTCTCCATCTTCCAGATTTAACCCACCCCTTTTCTCTTTATGTAGCAGAAAAGGAGGGCTATGCTCTGGCAGTCCTAGGTCATCAACTGGGACCCTCCTTTGCACCTGTAGCTTATCTGTCAAAGAAGATGGACCTCACCACGAGGGGCTGGGCACCCTGCATATGTGCTTTGGCAGCTGCTGAACTTCTTATTCGTGAGTCAAAAAAACTAACCTTCGGAGCACCCACTACTGTCTTTTCCCATCATAACCTGTCCAACCTCTTAACCTACAAAGGTCTACAGACCCTGCCCCCTTCTCGAGTTCTTTCCTTTCAGGTGGCGCTGGTGGAAGATATGAGCCTCACATTTCAAGGTTGTGCACCCCTCAACATTTCAAATCTTCTACCTCAACCTAATGCTAATCATCCCCCATCCCACTCCTGCGTTGAGGTCCTAGAGGACCTACTACCCCACCCGTCACATATACAGGAGGGCAGTCTGTCCCAGGCTACTCATACCTGGTACATGGACAGTAGCTCCTTTCTATGTGATGGGGCTCGCAGAGCAGGTTATGCCATAGTATCAGACACAGAGATAATTGAGGCTAAGGCACTCCCTGCTCATACTACTAACCAACAGGCTGAGCTCATAGCTCTCACCCGAGCTTTTCAGTTAGCCACGGGACAGTCTTTAAATGTCTACACAGATTCTAAATATGCGTTTCATATCCTGTTGTCTCACACGGCTATCTGGAAGGAGCGCGGGCTTCTCACAGCGAAGGGAGGATCTATTACCAATTCAGAGCATATTATGGACTTACTTAAAGCTTCTCATCTCCCAAAAGCTATAGGAATTATTCACTGCCGGTCTCACCAATCTGACAGTTCTATTGTCTCCAAAGGAAACAACCGAGCCGACAGAGCAGCTAAGACGGCAGCACTCCAGAGTACAGGCCTGCCTCGACCACCTCAGGGAGTACTTACAGCACAGCCCCCAGCCTCACAGACACCTCCCAACACCCAGCAGATCCTGTCCTACCTACACCAGCTTTTTCATCCCAATGAAAAAGCCCTATTTCATTTTGTAAAAACACATATCAAACCCACACCTGAGGATATCAGGTTCCTAAAAGCCACCACTGCCTCCTGTTAGATCTGCCAAAAGTCAGATCCCAGGACCAAATACTGCAGTTTCCATTTCCCCACTCACCAAGCCAGGGGCTCCCTTCCGGGAACCGACTGGCAGCTGGATTTCATTCATATGCCCCCAGTCAAAAAAATTAAATATCTCTTGGTTTTGGTGGACACAATGTCTGGATGGGTTGAAGCCTTCCCCACCTCTAACGAGAGAGCCCAGACAGTCTCTGATGTCCTTCTTCGAGAGATTATTCCCCGGTTTGGACTCCCAACCTCTCTTCAGTCAGATAATGGCCCAGAGTTTACTTCACAGGTTTCTCAAAATTTATCAAAAGCATTTAAAATTCCCTGGAATTTCCACATACCATATCACCCCAGTCTTCAGGTAAGGTAGAACGGACAAATCGCTCTTTAATGGAAGCTTTCACCAAGATGTCACAGGAACTCCATCTCGATTGGGTAAGACTTCTGCCCCTCGCCCTTCTCAGGCTTCGGGCTCTCCCAAAGGGCCCCCTTTTTATTTCACCTTTTGAACTCATGTATGGGCAGCCAGTTTTGACCCCCGACCTCTCATCAGGAACCTTTCCCCTCCCCGACCACCTGCTCACTCCCCTTCTTTTCCACTTATGCTCACTTTTATGGGACTTCACTGACCACTCTCTACCTCAGCCTTGTACTAATGCATGTCCACCACCAATAAACATAGGGGATATGGTATTGCTTTCACCCCCAGGTCAACGCCCTTCAACTCTTTCCCCCAAGTGGCAGGGTCCTTTCAGAGTAATTCTTCTAACCCCCACAGCTGCCAAGCTTGAAGGAATTCCTCATTGGATTCACCTGTCACATCTCAAACCATTTATTTCCACAGCTCAAGATAATCCTTCATATACGGTAACCCAGACAGGGCCCTGCTCCCTTAAGTTCCAAAGGAAACCAGGCTTAGCCCCCTCTACTCCAGGCTAAGGAAAACAGTGGCCCCATCTGCCACTCAACCTTTCTGTGCTAATACACCCTTCTTCAAATTCCTAAATAACCATCCAGTTGTCGTTACAGATCATCAAATACGAAGTCAAGGGCTCAGGCAGTAAGCAGATTTTTAACAAAGTTACTTGACATAACAGGTCAGTCATTGAACTGCAGCGGTGATTCTTTTAAGACACTTTCTTTAAGCTCCAGGCTGCCAGCCTGCTCCACTTAAGCAGACAAGACACAAGCGGACGGAATAAGTATCATTTAATTTTTTATCACTCTTAACCCCAGACCTCCTAAAAACTTTTCTTTAATCTCTCCTCTAATCTTCCAGACCTCCCCTTCAATTTTTTCCCTACTAATGCCATTTTTGCCTTCCAGCATCTTAACGATGACCCAGCTACTCAGGAAAGACCGGACAAATGTGATTTCTTCGATCAACCACCTCTGGACGCCAGCAGACCAACAGGACACCGTCAAGATCACCGGACAGGACATCATTGCTACCCCTCAACGCCCAAAATGCCAGCGGACCACCAGATACTCCCTGGACCCCTCAACGCCCAAAGCCAGCAGGAAGCAGTTACGAGAGACCGGGCTACGCCTCTATCCCCTACCCCCCAATTTTTTCTTTTTTTAATCAATCAAAAATGGTGAAATGTTGTTCCTTTGGAAACTACAATTCCAAGACTCCTCTTGGATTACGGACACCTGTGCGCATACCTATGTGCAGGTGTAAGGTCATTCTTCCCAAACACCCTTGCGCTCCCCGTTAAAAAGGCATGCCGCTACGAGGCCTGCCCCTTTCTCCCCTTCCTCCATTTTCCTTGTGTGTCTCGCGCACCTGCCTCCCCTTTCTGTGTTATCCTTCCTATTAAACGCACCCACATGGGAGCTGCGTGTTTGTGTTTTCTCACCGTGCGTGTTTGTCTGTCTCATGTCCGTCCACACACCTGCATTTAAAGAACAACGGATATCTTGATAGAGGGAGTCATTATGGGGCTAAGGAGAAATCTGGTTCTAGGAAAAATCTCAGGAATCCACAAGACTCCTAACAATAGTAGAGAAGAGAGAGTGTCTGAACTGACCTTCCCCTGTAATCAGATTGGTGAATACCCTAACTATCATTATAAAACCTTTGCCCAGTTATTGATGGAACCAGATGCAGAGATCTACATTCAAGCAACAGAACAAGCTCCAGGAGTCCAGTCAGAGAGAGAGAGAGAGAGAGAGGAGGGATTATATAAGCAAGGGCTGGGTCAAGACCATGACAGGGGGGCTGGAGAGATGGCTCAGAGGTTAAGAGCACTGATTGTTCTTCCAGAGGTCCTGAGTTCAATTCCCAGCAACCTCATGGTGGCTCACAACCATCTGTAACAAAAATCCGGTGCCCTCTTCTGGACTGCAGGCATACACGCAGACAGAGCACTGTGTACAAAATAAATAAATAAATCTTTAAAAAAAAAGAGAGAGACCATGACAGGGAAATCTATAGAGACAGCTGAACCAAGCTTTTGGGAAGTCATAAACTCTAAACCGACAGTTGTGGAGCCTGCATGGGACCAAACTAGGCCCTCTGCATGTGGGCAACAGTTGTATAGCTTGTTTTGTTTGAGGGATCCCTGGCAGTAGGATCGGGATCTATTCTGAGTGCATAAGCTGGCTTTTTGGACCCCATTCTCTATGGTGGGATGCCTTTCTCAGTCTTGATGCAGGGGGAAGGAGTTTGGTCCTACCTTATCTTGATTTTCAAGACTTTGTTGACTCCCCATTGGAGGCAGATAGGGAGTGGGCTGGGGAGGGGAGAAGAAGGAGGGGTAGGAGAAAGAACTGTGGTTGGTATGTAAAATGAATAAAATATTTTTCAAAAAATTAGCTATATCTTCCTGTTTTCCCCCTACAACCCCACACTTCTCCCCTTCCATAAATGCTTCTCCAATAATAGCCCCTTTCCATCCATAATTATCCATTCTATTTAAAGTTCCTATTAAGATCTATCTGTTCCTCCTAGTCCACTACACTTTATTTTCCTTCTTTGTTCTACAGATTGTAGCTTGGTTGTCACTGAATTTACAATGAATATCTACATATAAGTGAATATTTTATCTGGGATTCTTTAGTCAGGATGAATTTTTTTCTAGTTCCATCTGTTTTCCTGAATATTTAATGATGTTTCTTTTAAATGTTTGAGTAAATGTACAACATTTCCTTTTTCCATTCTTCTGTGTTGTTTCCAATTCCTGGCTATTATGAATAGAGCAGCAATATACATAGTTAAGCAAGTGTCTCTATAGTAGGATGGAATATTCTTTGGGTATTTGCCTAAAAGTAGTATAGCTGGATCTTAGAAAGATTGATTCCCACATTCCTGAGGAATTGCCATGCTGATTTCATGGCTGCATTCTTAGGAGGAAGTCATATCAGTCTCTATCAATTACCATTCTATTCCAGCATAGTTCTGCCAAGTTTTGCTTTAATTGTGGTTCATAGTCTCCAACTTCATAGTAGCTTTAAAGATGCTAATTGCCATGTTAATTTAGAGAAACAAAGAAATAAAATGAAGGTGTACATCAAAAGCTTTCTTCATGCCTTGATTGTCAAAATTCCAAGTGTATAGAACAAAGAAGATAAACTGATGGTCATAAGAGAGAAGGACTGAGTTTTTCACATAGGCAAGAAATACTAAACACCAAAAGACTAATGACAGGCTTCATGCCCTGAAAAGAAGCAATAGCTATCAACCAAGATTACTATATCTAGAAAATCTTTTTTTTACAATATTAACAGTTATTGAAGATCTGCCCTAAGTAGTGATAACAATCTGTGATACCCAAGTCTGAAGAAGATTCGAAAAGAATATTGCATACATGTAAAAAAGCCAGAATAATATGGAGACCTCTGGAAATAATAGACATATTACCCAACAATAAACAATTATCTTAGTAAACCAATAAGATCCTAAGATGAGCAAATGATAAGGAACAAAGGTAACAGAAATAACCAGAAGAGTAAAGAACACAGAATTGGATCTACCCTGTCATCCTTCAGTTGCATGGTAGGCAGTTAGCACCTGGAACTGTCCTGGGACTCTCTGGATGCATTTAGGTTTGCACAGAAAAAGAATGCAGAATGGTTATAGCCCTTATGGATGCAAACAATACCCTCCCCAACATCATAGAGTCACTGCTATCCTTTCCTCACACAGACACCCCCTTTCCTCTAGGAGGATGTGTGTCCTTCGCTGTAGAGGTCAGGCTCTAGTCTTTCTTTCTTTGTTTTTTCTTTCTCTTTCCCTGTGCTATCCAAGAAATCTAGCAAGAGTTTGATAAGGACAGAGAATAGAACAACATTGCAGTCTCAGCTGTGCACATTCTTTACCATTGCATGCTCTCTTAGCAAGATGATGGGGCTACCACTAGATGTCAGGGCTTGCCTTTACACTACCTTGGTTTGAAATCAGAGACATGTAGAAGAGGAGGGTGGAGGTGAGGTTGGGGGGAGAAGAGAAGGGGAGGGGAAGGAGGTGTTTCAACTTGCTTCTGAGGTTTTTCGAGGAAGATGCTCCAAAACCAAACAATTTGTGATCAGGCCCAGAGTTACACTTCTTGTGATCTACTCTTCAATGGAAAGAATGGACAGACTCCTGGGAGTGTCTATAGTGATACTATGGCTACAACTGACATGTGAGTTTGGGTTTCTGGTGAGGGTAACAGGGAAAGCAAACTTCATAGTCCACATATATGTGAGATGTAGCCTTCTCATTAATCTGGAAGTGCCATTTGAAAATGTAACCCCTGACTTTTGTTTTCTGTCCTGTGTTTCTATGTAGGGGTAACCAGCCAATTAGGAGAAGACAATCCTTCGGCCTTGAGCATCCAGGAGGGTGAAAATGTCACTGTGAACTGCAGTTACAAAACATCCATAGCTGCCCTACAGTGGTACAGACAAGACTCAGGCAGAGGCCCTGCCATGCTAATCTTAATACGTTCAAATGAGAGAGAGAAACACAGTGGAAGGCTCAGAGTGACTCTGAACACTTCTACTCAGAGCAGTTCGCTGTTCATCACTGCTGTGCAGCCTGAGGATACTGCTGTTTACTTCTGTGCTACAGATGCACAGTGTGCAGCAGGCACCTGCAGCCCTGACACAAACCCTCAGAAATGTTTTCTAGACCCCAATAGTAGGTAGATTCCTAGACCCCAATAGTAGGTAGAATGGTGCTTATGTCATCTCAGTGATAAGAGTCTACTGGCAGTGTAAGAGAATTCTTTCAAATTTGTGATCTTTTTAATTTAGTTTTTCTAAACTATTTTATAGTCTTATAAGAAAAAGATGTAAGAATCAGAGTCCTGACATCTGGCATTCCAGGACGGAGGTGGTACTGATAACATTGGACTTACACAGAACTACACTGGTTTAGGCAAGTTTTGAGAAATGGCCAGGCTGGATTCCTTTTCAGCTTAAATCTTCTTACATCTTTTTCTGTGGGTGAATACAGAAAGGCTTGAAGCCATAGTGTCAAATAAGGATAGCTCTCCACACAGTACTACTTCTGAGCTTGAAGAACTCTTGGCCCTCTTAGGCATCTGCATCCAAGCCATCCATCACAATAAGAAACCTGTTTTGTTACTTCCAAACCATGCTATAGGGAGTGGATGCCAACACTCTGAAAAGTGAGAACTGTCACTTGAGAGGAGCTGACAAGGCTGGGTGATGGGAAATACCTCTTCAAAACACCTTTCTTCTCCAGTTAAATTGTACCCATTTTTGTTAAAAATTAATGAGACATTATATATAGTCTGGATCATACCTATTTAAGCTACATTGATACAATATCTATCTATCTATCTATCATCTATCTATCTATCTATCTATCTATCTATCTATCTATCTATCTATCTATCTATCTATCTTCTATCTATCTATCTATCTTCTATCTATCTATCTATCTATCTAGTATCTATCATCTATGTATGTATGTATGTATATATCATCTATCTATCTATCTATCTATCTATCTATCTATCTATCTATCTATCTATCTATCTATCATCTATCTATCCCCTATTTTCACTGATAGCAAGACCTTTTGGCTACTTTTTCTTAAACACCTCTAGGCCAGGGTGAGTTCTGTAACACAGTTCACTCAGAAAACTGTTCAGTTACTGAAGTATGATTGCATCCCATCTAAATCAGACACTTATTTCCTCAGGTTTTGTGAAAAATTTCCCTAATTTTTAAAAGCAATTTTGGATTGAATCTTTGAAACAATCTGGGGGAAGTCAAAACTTGTGAGTGTTCTAAGTCAAGGACATGACATACTTTCCCAGTTATTAAGTTTTCTGTAAATCATTAGCTTCACTGTCAACTGTTCTTCAATGAGGCCTAGAGAATCTATAAGAAAAAAAAGAAGATGATCCTGCTCTAGGGTCTAGCTTGATGAGTATTCCTGATTCTTTAGTCCCTCCACATATTCTCTCTAATCTGCCAGATCTAGCTTAGGTCCCACATTCACATCCTGTGCCCTAGCCTAGTCTGGCCACTCCTGCCTATGCTGCCACCAATCTCTAGACTTCTACCAGGTCCAGATGGGCCTGACTCCAATCCCTCATGCCTTTCTAATGCCCTATTCAACTCCTCTACCCAGTCAGATCTACCCCTACACTCCAGGCCTGGACCATGGTGCACATTCTATATACCAACAAAATTACCTTTATCCTACTGACTTCACTCCACATAAAACATTTCTAAGCTCCATGGCTGACTTGAGCATATATTATCGCATCTGCCACAATCTTCTCTGTCCATATCAGACACAAAACTAATGAATGATCACGTTCCTAGTTACTGATGCAAAACTACAAACAGTATGAAATATCAAGCCAGGATTCACTATAAAAACCTATGAAAAAATTGGCCAATCAGAACTATTTTGATGAGTCTGGACAAAGAATTTAAAAGAACAATTATGAACTTCATCAAAAGATTTGAGGAGTTTAAAGAACACACATACATGCACACATGGATCAATGAAATTCAGGAGACATAATTTATGTTAATAAATATCTGAATGATGCCCTAGAAAACATAAACTTAAAGCTGTTGAAAAGGAGGAAGACAATCCAAGAACTAAAAATGAAATTCAATAAATTAATAAAAACATTGAAAATATCTTAATCTTGAATGAAGATGGAATGGAAAAAATCTAATAACCCAAGTAGAAAATTCAAAGGAAAGTCTTACAAGTAGACTAAATCAAGTAAATGGCAGGATATCTGTACCCAAAGAGGAAGTTCTACACTAAATCCTCAAGGAATGCTAGATTTAAAAACACCAAAAAGGAACATGCAATGAAATATAAGACACATTGAAAAAATTAATAGAAATATAGACATAGGTTAGGGAAAATAATCCTAAATCAATCACATAACCCAGGTCTTCAACAAGATCAGAGAAGAACACTTCCCTAAACTAAGGAAATGAATGCCCATACAAACTCAAAAAACAAATAGAGCAGCAAATAGACGAGAAATTAACACCCCATGACATATCATAGTTAAAACATCAAGTATATTGTACAACAGAGTGTATTGAAGCTATAAGAGAAAATGTTTTAAGTCACAAATAAAGGAAAACCCATCAGAATACCAGCTGAATTCTCAAAGGAAACATCGAAAGCCAGGAGGATCTGGAACAATGCCTTCTAAGTCCTAAAAGACCACACGAATAATCTAAACTAATATTCCATATAATACTATTCACCATAGTTAAATAGAAAGTAACACTTTCTATGATAAAAATTCACCTCCAGAATTTGTATCCAACAACACAGACCCAAAGAAAATATAGGAAATAATTGTTTTATGCTGAAGACAGGAATGAATAAGAAAATGTGGGAAGAAATATGAAGCCATGATGATTAAAACGCAAGTACCACTGATAACACAAACAGCAGCACCCAAATCAGCAACACAATGACCACAACATACACACACACTTCAATAACATGAAATAACAATGGCCTCAATTAGTCAATCAGAAGACAGACTGGCCAAATAGATCGAGAAACAAAATCTATGTTCCTACTGCTTATAGGAAACAATTCTCAGTAAAATTCAATAAAAATTAATGCAGAGAACAATAAAAAAGAAACAATTTTCTGGGTCTGGGCTACTTCACCCAATATGATGTTTTTTAGCTCCATCTATTTGTCTGCAAATTTCAAGATGTCATTATTTTTTTTCTGCTGTGTAGTACTCCATTGTGTAAATGTACCACATTTCCTTATCCATTCTTCAGTTGAGTGTACAGGCTCTGGCTATGACAAACAAAGCTGCCATGACCATAGTTGAGCACATGTCCTTGTGGCACGACTGAGCATCCTTTAGATATATACCCAAAAGTGGTATTGCTGGGTCTTGAGGAAGGTTGTTTCCTAATTTTCTGAGAAATTGCCATACTGATATCCAAAGGGGCTGCACCAGCTTGCACTCCCACCAGCAATGCTAGAGTGTTCCTTTTACCCCACAATCTTTCCAACATAAGTTTAAAGACAATTATCATATGTACTCACATATAAGTGGTTTTTAAATATAAAGCAAAGAAAACCAGGCTACAAATCATAATCCCAGAGAACCTAGACAACAATGAGGACCCTAAGAGAGGCATACATGGATCTAATCTACATGGGAAGTAGAAGAAAACAAGATCTCCTGAGAATATTGAGAACATGGCAACCATGGAAGAAGGTTGAATGGGAGGGGGAAAGAAGGGAGGGGAGCAAAGAAAATGGTATAGCACACAATGGTCTCATGAGGTTAGCTGTTTCAATAACAATATATTTGTCATTACAAGAATATTTACTATACACTTGATTTTCTATTATGAAGAACCTCAGCAGGGAGAAATACTATATGAACAACATGAGACTGAATCAGCAGCTTGTCAAGTCCAAAATTATGGCTTTGGCAGAAGAATAGAGACAGACAAATGGAGGCAATGATGTATTTGAAGATCTTAACTGAACAACTTCAATAGATATCCTGCTAATATCCAGAGAATTGGTACATACTGTGACCTAGTTTTGGACACCCACAAACTATCCTGTGTAAATTAAAATGATACCACAAAATATTATGAATTTTGTTTTATGAATCAGATTCATTTCAATTTCAGATGTGTTTCCCAGTCCTATATTTTACACATGAAGTGGGTCTGGTTCAGTGCCCAGTGAGTTATTATTCTTGATTATTTGTATATGCAATCTCATTGGAGTCTTTTCTCTATTACTACATTGTCATTGGTGATAATCTAAAGTCACTGAAACTTCACAATTTTGCTTGAAATAGAGAAGTTTGTTTCATATTTTAAGGGAAAGATTAGCATTTGAAGCTAGTAGTATATGTGTCTTTTTTGTTTTTCCATTTTATCAAAGTCACTGCCTTTATATCCTACGAGAACTCCCCTTGACTGGATGCCCACTGACAGCAGAGATGTGTCTGCATAGGTGACGGCTGTGGTAGGCGCACAGTGAGAGAGCACTGCATCTGAATTTTGAAAGCAGGTATGGACTCTTCTTCTCTAAGAAGGAATCTACAGGCAAACACATTGCTAATGATTTGTTTGTTCTGAGTTAAACAAGGGGTGGGCTGGGGGGGTAGAGAGGTGAGGAAGAAATGGGATAGAGAGAGGGGAGCAGAAGGGGAGGGAAATGGGAAGGATAATTCAGATCCAAAAACCATCTGGCCAAAAGGGTGCTACTGAACTTCGAAAAAATGATTCCCTTGTTCTGGCTCTCTATAAAAATGATAATGAGGAAATGCCTTGGAAGGCAAAGTATTCATTGCCTTCCAGGATTCAACAAAACACACTTTAAAGATCCAGTCTTTGTGTTTTGACTATGTTTCAGGCAGCAGGACTGCTTGCAGCTTATGACACTTTTATACTCAAGTTTTAGCAGCCTCCAAATTTAATAGTTTTATCATATGATCTTTTTTTTTCAAAAGAAAATTACCCTTTCATTATTCATGGCCTATTTTTCATTAGATTAGGACTAAACACAGCACAGATTCGCTTAGAAACACGACGTGTGCTCTAGATAGAAAAAAACACATGAATTTGCTTCAGAGCGTTTATCCTGCACTGGCCACCAGAGGGCGACGTTGCACAGACTCGCTGCCTCCTCCATTTCTGCAGTTGATCCCCACATTTAACTCAGTTGCTACCCTGTATCTGACAGAATCCTTAGAACATCTTACGAGTGAAGAAGTGAAGACAGTCAGAGGCCAGAGGGTTGCCAGAATTAGGACCACTTCTGCAGGTTGTTTGTTTGTTTCATAGAATTTATCTAAACAAGGAAGGTGTCTTGTCAACTTTTTGTTCTTTGTCTCCATCTTCAAGAACTGGGAACGGCAGCCACTTTCCAGCATGTGCCAAGCTTTTCCAAAAAGGAACTATAAGTGCCTCCAGTGCTCATCAATGCTTAAAGTCCTCATCTCATTCCTAGGCATACCTTTTCTCCTGGGTGAGTAAAATATCCTGATTATTTTAATATGCACATGATTCAACACTTTTTTCACCTGAATTTTAGTAAGAATAATTTTCTCCATGAAATCTGCATCACATTTACTGACTTATCTTTGATTCTTTCTCAGGAGACATCCAAGCACAGTCAGTTACACAGCCAGATGCCCATGTCATTGCCTTTGAAGGAGACTCGGTGGAGCTCAGATGCAAGTACTCTTTTGCTGGAGCTCCTTTCCTCTTCTGGTACATGCAGCGTCCTGGTCAAGGCCTCCAGTTTCTCCTTAGGTACTTTTCAGGAGAAACTGTGGTTCATGGAGTGAATGACTTTGAGGCAAACTTTCAGAGGAATAACTCTTCCTTCCACCTGAAGAAAACCTCTGTGCACTGGAATGATTCGGCTGTGTACTTCTGTGCTCTGAGTGCACAGTGTCTGAGGCTGCAGGGGGAGCTGAACACAAACCTGTAAGATGCTGGGGAGAGCTGAAGCTGACTGACTTTAGATCATCCATGCTCCTGTAACTAACCTAAGTAAACTTATTGGTTCTTAAAGTTGGACTTCTCTGAAATCATTATTTTGGTCTATCATTGGTGCCCTATCTGCGGTGTATAGACATTTGGTCACGAATCCCATGTAAGGTGACATATCAGCATAAAAAAGCATAAAATGATTGCTGAGACATGGTTCCTTCCTTTCTGGTTGTTTTGTAGACTGCATTTTCTACTGACTGATTATTTCCAAGAGATCTGAAGATACAATTCACTTCCACATAAACATTGACTGCAATTGGTGCCTCTGTAGTGTGCACTAGAGAGAGAAGTGTTGACTTCTTTCCTCTTCAGACTGAAGGTTAGTGTTTAGGAAATGTGAGGGCTTGCACTCAGTGCCTCAAGAGCCTCAGAAGTATTCTCCATCTGTGTGGCTAGTTTAGTCAACGTGACTCAGGTAGACTCGCCATGAAGAGGATCAATAAGGACTCATCTGGATTAAGTTGGCATGTGAAGTCACAGCCTGAACATGAACAGCACCGTTTCCAGAGTTTGGCCCTGCACACTGAGTAGAATGAAGAGAGTGAATAGATCCTGGCATAAAAGCATTCTAGACTTTTTTTCCCTGATTATGGTTGTGATGTGACAGGTCTGTTGCTGTGACTTCCATGCTATGAAGTACTGTAACCTGGAATTGTCAGGTCAAATGAATTCTCTTCCCTCTGAGTGATCATGCTCAGGGTGGCTCTTTTGTCACAGCAACTGGAAAGGGAGCTGTGATGCCATCCTTGCTCCAGCCCATGGCTGCTTTCTTAGATTGTGAGCACAGAGTAAAGAGAGAGAAGGCATGAAAGAACCAGAGTCTGACCTCAACAGATGAAACTACTTCAGATGCTCTCTCATGGGAAATGGGGGCCTGCCAGGAAGGAAGAGAATACCTGGAGTTTATAGAGAGATTGGTATGAGGAATCTTGTGTAGTTGCAAGGGGCTACAACCAAGTCTGCAGTCTCTCATCGCCCATGTTGTAGGTTCATTTGAGACAGACTATCATGGGAAGCAGGATGTCTCACCAAAGTGTTTCCTTTCTGCAGCTCACTGATCAGGGCTGGAGCAAGAGCAGCTATGATCTCATAGAAATTCTGTTTGTACAACTGTGAGCAATGCAGTATTATTTCTTCTTCAGTAAGTGTGAACAATGCCCCATAAATACACAAATGAGAAAGTGGAAAGCCCCAAAGCTTTAGACAGTTATATTTGCTTTTTGTCAAATTATAGCATCCTCTAGGTATATTTATCTAAATTAATATAGTTATACTCAAATATAAAATTTCCATTAAAATTTAAAATATTTGCCAATTAAGTTGTCATTTTTCTTGCTTTTTTCCTCATTGTTATTTCCTTTCATCCTTTTCCTAAATTTGCATTTCTAATATATATGTGGATGTTAATATATTGTAACTCTGTGTTTTTCAAACATATGTCTGTGATAAAAATATTGTATGCATGACTGTGAGGTTTGTTGTTTATAGTAAAACAATTTGGAGATGTGGAAAATATATAGCAATCTATTTCTGTGTTTAAAACATTTCAGTTTAGGAATATGCAATACGTCACTTCGATTGGCATTTGGGCAGGGCAGTGGCAGCAGAAGTAATTGAAGTCTCCATCAGAAGACAAGTGCATAAAGGTCAATAGGTCACCACCAGTCATGTTTACACTCTTGGTTCTGCCCTCTCCAAAGCTCAGTCTTCCTTTATCCACCTTTGCTACCCCTCCTCTGAAGTCTAGTTATCAGCCAAGAAGGACCAAGACCAACAGTCCCCCTGGACATAGAAGGAGTTTGCTGCAAACAGAAACCAGTACTTACTGTCACAGCTACAACAGTCACTGAGGTGTAATCTTTAAATAACCATGATTCTTTCACAGTCCCGGTCCATCTTATGAACTGCATTCCTGCTGCTACAGCAGTGGTCACTGTGATGCAGTTGACCTTGACCTTCACCTGGGTTCTAGAAGAAAGTTAGAAACTTAGCCTAGGTTTTCCATGAAGAAGAAGAGATCTTTTTAACCTTTGTTCAAGGAAACATTTCCACTCTTTAATTACAAAGACCCTACAAGGAATATAATTCTAGCTATTTCCAAGTTTATATTGTGTAGAGAACAAACTTACAGACTCAGGGGTTTGCTCTGGTATAGGATTTCCTTGTGAGGTCCATCAAGATGGCTGAGCGGGTAAAGGAGTTTGTCACCAACCCTGACAACCTGCCTTTCGTCCCTGGAATCCATGTGGTGGACAGAGGAAAGTGACTGCACAAGTTGTCTTCTGATCATTACATGTACTATTATGTGTGCATAGATATGGTAATAAATAAATGTAATAAAAACTACGTGTGGTTGTAACATTGGTCTTGAAGATGCCCTTACTAGTTTTCACTCTTGTCAGCAGTGTAAAAGAAAGCTACTGTGTCCTCAACCCTTTATGTTCCCTCAAGCACCATTCTCTTTACTTCCTGTATTTCCTTTTTTGTTTTTATGTTTGTTTTTCTTTTCAAGACAAGGTTTCTCTGTGTAACAGCCCTGGCTGTCCTGGAACTAGCTCCTGTAGATCAGCCTGGCCTTGAACTCACAGAGATTCATCCGTCTCTGCCTCCCAAGTGCTGGGATTAAAGGCGTGCACCACCACTGCCTGGTTATTGCTTCTATATCCTAATTAAATTATTTGCACTCAAATGATCATTTCAAGATTGGATACTAGAATGACTCAGTGAAAAGATTTAACACAGAAATAGTCCTAGGAGGCAATTACATAGAGATTGCAGGATTAAATTATTTCTGGCTAGATGGAAGCAAGAATCCTCTATTGGAGACAAATGTGGTAATGAAAAATACTCAAAAACTTAAGTCCTTAAAGATTTCAGCTTCATAGTTAATGTTAGTTGCAATGAATTTCATGATTCTAGTTTATGGTTTTGTGATAGGTTACACGCCATCTTTAGCTTCTGAGGTATATTGCAGTAATGGTCATTTATGTACCATGTACTTGCTCTTGTTTTTTTCTCTTCTCATCTACATGGTACCCAGTGTCTTTCACCATCCCTCTTCAATGATGCTCTTTGGAAGACAATGACTGGTGCCTCCTCTCTCCCTCCTAAATTTGTGCAGTTTCACTTTGTACTCTGAAACACTTATTTCTCTAGTTGGTAGTGGGGAAATTCAGAAAGCCAAGAGCCATTATGAAGAAAAGAATAATATGCCTCCTGTGGCACATGCAGTCTGTTTGTGTTTACTTCATTCAGTGATGTTCAGGGAAGAAGCATTTTGACTATGTCAGCACATGGAGAGATTGCAGATCTTGCTTCAAGCAGTAGGAGGCTGCTTTTACTAGAGAAAGGAGAACTTTGGTGCCAGAAATCATGGATGGAACAAAAACTTTATAATGGAATTCAAAACTTTAAAAATATTACTTTATTTAATGATGTGTGTGTGTGCACGCATGCGCACACATGTTTTAATGACTGCAGGTGCAGGTGCATTCAGGTGCTGGAGACATTGGATATTCCTGGCCTTGTCATAAGTGGGTTGTGAACCACGTGGCATGGGTGTTGGGAACTAAACTCAGATCCTTTTGGCAGCCTTACAGCATTTATCAATCACAGTCATTCCTTAGTGAATATACACTTCAAAGGCTCTGAGGACTGGAGAATGGCTCTATTGTTAAGAGCACATTGCTCATCCATAGACATGCCAATTGTACTTGTTCACAGAGAGTGAAGTTTAACTCAATCTTCAGTCTCTTCAGAAAAATACTCACTCTGAGAGGATATGGTCCTGTGTGACTATAACTTTATGGGAGGATATGGTCCTGTATGACTATGATGTCATAGGGGTGGGGTCCTGTGTGACTATGACTTTATGGGGGTTATGGTTCTGTGTGTCTATAACTTTATGAAATTATATTGGTTATGAAAATAATGTTGACAGGTCAAGATATAGAGAAAGCACAGTTGAGAAAAACATCTATGGAAGGTATAGAATCAAAACAACAATGGATCTGATGTTACATGAAACGCTGAATCTGCTCAGTGCACATAGGACAGTCACATGGCAGGGAAAGGGGATTCCATTCATCTCCATAGGCATTCAATAGCTTCAATTTGTGTATTTCTCTAGTAGTGTGAGTTATATGGTCTTGTCTTAGTTAATTTTATATTGCTGTGAAGAGGTACTATGGCCTAGGCAACTTACAGAAGAGTTTATTAGGGACTTACAGTTTCAGAGGGTTAGAGTCCATGCACATAATGGCGTGAATATGACAGGGTGTATGGTACTGGAGCAGTTGCTGAGAGCATACATCTTGAGACACAAACACAAGGCAGAGAAAATGATACCGGGAATGGCTTGAGTCTTTTAAAACCTCAAGACAAGACTACTCCTCCTAATTCCTCTTATTTTTACCATCTGGCAACCAAGTATTTGAACACATAAGCCTATAGGTACCATTCTCATTCAAATCACCACAGATTTTATTACTAGTATCATTGAGGTAATGGAGACTAGCCCCCAATGCCTCATGTATAATAGGCTATATGCTCTAATGCCGAGTAGCACCTACAATATTTAAAAACTTTCAATAATTACATGCAATATAAAATTGCCATTTTTATATTTTTTGAAAAACTTTTATTAAGCTGGGTTTCTTATGATAATGTTTCAAATGTAAAACAAACAGCTATTTCAAGTACTGACATTCTTTAAACAAAGAGCACTCATTTATTAATTTGAGAAGTATCTGTTAACCATCTTTTACATTTATAATATCTGCCCAAGTGTAAGGAAACACAATGGAAAAGTCATCTGGTAGTGATTAAATATGTGTTGACATTTCTTGCTTGTGTGATTTTTTTTCAGTCGATTATCACAAGGCCCAAATTGACTATACAAGAAACTTTAAAATAGCATGGAATGGCATTCCCAGGTAAAACAACATACAAGTTGCAAATTAGCCACCACAACCATCCTTCAGAATTACAGAAGCATTGCTCAGTATCCACCAGGTGTCAGGAAAAACAAGAGCTAAGATTGGCACTCAATCATTGACTTCTGATAATATAGGTCAACAATCTTCTGAGGTTAGCAAATTGCCTCAAAATAAAAGTTGGAGGGAGGGTGCATCTACCTAACACATGCACATTTCCTGTTTAATTCTCGGCTCACATTTATACTTTCACTATGACCTTAACCTTTCCTAACTTAAGAAATTAAGATTCACAAACTCCACTGGCTTAGAAAACAAAATCTTCCCTGGGAATAATGAACACACTCTTCGTAATATCTGGTAAGTGGAATGGCACATGAAGCCTCTGTCTTGTTCTGTGATATTGATATAAATTTTAAGGACAGTTTTTGCTATGAGGCAGAATAAAGGTCATCACCAAAATGACCCACAGTGAGTTATTATTATTAATTTCTCTTTTTAGTAGAAAGCAAGACCGATGTCAGCATTTATAGTACAAGAAACCATTGCCATGTAGGTTGGTATCTTATAGGATATTGAATGAAGGAGTTCCCACAGCACCTCTTACTTTTGTCTAAATAAGAGAGTTCCAACCAAACCCAATACAAAACTATATTCAATAAGAATAAATATCAAGTATAAAAATTAGAATTACAACCAGCATAAACAATATCAAACAAGAAAAATATGCTGAATGTTTCAATAATTATCCTATTCTAAGGAGTAGAAGCCTTGTATTTGAAATGGCTTGGCTATGTCATGAGAGAAAAGTAACTACAACTATGTTACTTTTAAAACTTGATAAAAACCTGAGAAGTGAGATAATATTTCTTGAGTAAACAGGAAGTGCAATCAAGCAAATTCCAAAATGTGAAATAAATGACAGAGACAACTGGCTAATTGGGCAATCACCCAAAACTTCATTTGCAACATTGGAGCAACCAACTTTGGCTAAAACCTAGAGTAATGGACAGATCACTTTCAGAGGCAGAAAAATTTAGGTTTGGACACTCAATATTTATTCTCAGTATAAGAGAATATATTCTTGGGCAGCTGTGGATATGTATCAGCTGACTGAAAAGAAGGCTTCTTTGACCAAGGTTAAGATCGATAATAATCTGATTATTGGTTCTTGTTTGAAATTAGTCACATTCCCTCTCTGCAGTTGGGAGATCTACTTTTACTCTTCATTTGAATGATCAGATTTCAATGTTGGTTCTAGACAATTGCTTCATAGATGGAGTCTCAGACCTGATCACATCTCTGTAAATATCCTCAGAGCTACAGGTTCAAACGCTGGCCCTGCTCTTGTTGATCCTGTAGCAACATCTTTTGTACTGCTTGGAGCCTATGTCAAAATTTTCACATATATTTTGGTTTCCATCTTGCTGAATTTTGTGTGGATCCAATTCAGTTTTCTTTTTACAGTCATATAGTATTTTCTGTATTCCATGAAGTTATTTCTTAATAGTTATAAGAATAAAAATTTTAATATATTTGCCAGCATTCGTGACACCTGAAAGGCAGAAGTAGGTTGTTATGTCCTTCATGTCTTCAAAAGAAGCACTATGTAGACGACACTGAGTTCTGTTGCCAGCTCCCCGTGTGGCCTGGCCTCTTCTATCTCTGCTGAAGTGCGTGGTCTGAATGTCTAAGTGGCTAAACTGAGGAAAACACTTCCCAGCAGGGCCCTTTTCCTGAAAATGTCAAAGCTATTTTCCAAGTTAGGCTTTTATTTTCATAGTCTGGGGTATCTTACCTTCCAGAAACCATGTTTATCATTCTAGTGAAAAGTGATGTGTCTCTATAACAGCGCTAATCTCTTCAATAGATACAGTTGAGTTTTGCTTGGACCTTACATGACATACTTGCTTGACTGCTTCCTTAAGGAAACACAACATCCAGGCCTTAACTAGGCAGTTTGTGTCTGCACCTTTAAACACATTTAGTAGTGGCATTTCAAATGCATTTTAATAAATAAAGACTGAGTGAAGATCTGAGAGTAAAACAGTCCCACTGGTCAGCAATACAGACCAGTTATGGTAACACACCTTTAATTCCATAGCCACGACGACATGCACCTTTAATCCCAGTGGTGCACGCCTTTGATCCCAGCACTAGAGAAGAAAATAATATAGGGCAAGACGGCTCTCCTTCTGAGATTCCTAGAGGTAGTATCGCCATTTCAGACTAAAGTCGAGGTAAGAGCCAGTGGCTGGCTGTTTTGCTTTTGGGATCTTCACGTTGAACCCCAATTTCTGACCCTGAGTTTTTATTAATTGTGCTGCACATTTACTTTTTTATTGTTCTTTCTCTTCACTCTTAAGAAAAAAACAATAACAACAATAAAAAAACAATCAATTGCCTAGTTAAGGCCTGATTTGTTGTAGGAGGAGCAGCGGGCTGCATCCTGCTGCCCGCCTAGCTTAGCCCAAAATAACCATACAGAAATTGAATTAATTAAAGTACTGCAATTTCTGTGTAATTATTTCAGGTGTAAGCTAGCTGGGCGGCCAGGACAAAAAGCAGGACCTCTCTCCTTTCAACACTGGGTGTTGTGTTTCCTTAAGTAGGCAGGCAAGTGAGGGATTCTGGGTTCTTGTTTTTAAGAAATATTAAAAAGTTTGTGATATGTGTGTATATATGAATAGTGTATGTGTGTATTTGTGTCTATGGTGTGTATGGATGTATAAGTGAGAGGTGTTTGTATATATGTGTGTTGGTAAGGGTGAACTGTGATAGACTTCCTAATTTATGTTCAGAGGTATTTGGTCACAGTGAAGAGGAAGGAACCTGTTCAACATTTCAGTATGATGGACAAACACATTAAAGATACACAAGCAAAAATGACTGGATTTTATTATTTTTGCAGATTTTGACACAGTTTTGATGGACTGTCATTGATACTAACAAGGTAATGCATTTGTGTAACATATCCTATTACACAAGAAAAAAAAACAGCAGTTAAGAATAATTTACCTGCCCCATCAAGTCCATATATAGAACATAGATAGTATTAAGTCTATCATCGGCAGCTTGCTGTTTCCTCAATGTGCTCTTATTTAAGACAGTTTGCAAATGTTCACTTCCTAAGGAGCAGTTACCTTTATGCATTTTCATATTAATGCTTATTATGAGCTCCATACTTGAACTTTACTGCCCAGCCTGCTGAGTACCACCTCCAGATCAGACTCTCAGTGAATCATACATATTTTTCTGCTTCATTGTCTTATTGGATTCCCTGTTTTTAGTGTCTCATCCTAATATCTATGCCATACCCTGAAGAATAATATATTCTCAGATGAAGAATAGCATCAATAATATCTGTGCTTTGCATGGTACCCTTTTTTTTTTGGCTCTTTTGCCTATGCAAATAAACTAAATTTCTTTTTAGGGCTCTCAATGCCTCTACCATTTCTATTTGCCTTTCTGTTTCTTCCCATTAAGTCTATGTCAAAAAACAGTTTAGGAAATACACTTTAGTATGAGCAGCTTTGCCTATATTCCTCCATTTTTCGTGTTGACACAGTTTGAATGCTTTACTCTGTCTTACTTATTCCTTCCCCAGGAAAGCATCTTAATAATGTTTATATATATAATACACATATATATGAAGTATTCCTATTCAGAACTGGAGATACTTCAGGAGTTAAGAGCATGCAATATTCTTGGAGAAAACATTCAGTCCCCAGTACCCCTGTGTCAGCTCACAACATACTCTTTGTCCTGTTCCAGGTGATTCAGAGCCCTCTTCTGGCCTTTGCAGGCAATGTGAGCACATGATACACAATCATGCTTTCAGGAAGAAAGCAACCATTACATATAAAATAAAAGAAATCAATCTTTTATAGAACAATCCCTGGTCATTCTAATTAATGTCTATTTCTCACCTCATTTGGGAAGCACTGCCACTTAATCACCAACTCTGAGAAATAACCAATGGGTAAAAAGAACTTTCAATAGTGCCACTAAATTCACAAAATACTTTCTTATTTATTTCCCATTTATTCTTCATATTAAGTTTGTGAACAAAACAAAATCCTGGAAATACTCATGCTTAGTAAATAAGTAAACTGTTCTTCTGAATAGGGGAGGTAATAGACATGTTTTCAGAAATGCTGAGCATGCTTTTAGATACACTCTATTCACACAGGCTCTCTGCAGTCAAAGACATGCGAATAATTGGATGACAGATCATCCCCATAGGGTGCATTCTTTCAGGAATGTGTTTACCTGTGATGTCTTTCACAATGGCAGACAAAACACTTAGAGTTCTCTGAGGAGCTGAGTTTTTTCTCAAATTTTCTCCATGCAGCTCAAAGACCAGCAAAGTTATGGACCTGCCCTGGGGGAACTTTTTGGAAATGTCAAAGAGTTGAAAAAAATCACTTGACAATCTCCAAAATATTTATATTTATGGAGTAGGAAAGCCAACAGATCAGAAGCAGGTTTATAGCCTGGACAGTCTTATTTTTCCTCCATATTCTCGATCCTAATAGAAAAAGGACCCACAGAAAAAGACTGCAGAAGAGGATTTTAAGAGTTACACTCCATCACAATCAAGCCAACTTTAAACTCTCCAAGGTGAGGAAATTAATTCATAAGCATTTTAACATGTAAGCCAAATGGGCAAAAAAAATTGTTTGGAAACTCAGATTAAGGCAATTTATTTGATACATGGTTTTCTTTGCACCAGTGGTAGACAATACTAAATATTTCTGTGAGACAGATAAATGATGTATACCAGAAGAATGGAGAACACAGAGAAAAGTTTCCTGGAGTCTCAGCGAAGGGAAGAGCATCCTCATATTCTAAACACCCTTCATTCCAACTCTCTGTGCATCAGACATATGACGATTGGGTCAAACATCTACATGGAGGATCAACAGGAAGATGCGGGGTGTAAAATAAATCTAAGCACTGGAAATCTGATGTTCAACCCACTTTACTCATCATGAAAATGCATCAGTTTTCCATTTCCAGGTTGATCTCTTCTTCCAAATGCCTGGGTCAAGATGGTTGGAGCAAAGACTTGGAGTAGGAGTCATGGGAACTATCTGCTTCCTATTCTCTTGAAAGCAACTTTTCCTGATCTGTGCATTTACCACATGTGACTCTATATGACACAAGAACAAATGTCTGAGTCTAGGGGTTTCTGATTACAGCCATCCCTATAAGGGTATCAGCATAATTCACTTACCAAAAAAATCTCACTTGTGAGTGCTGTGATCTAGACTAAATTCAGTAGGCACCCAATAGCCTACTTTTATTTATTAAAAGTGTATGGACACTGAAACCTGTTTGCAAACCTTGAGCTGATTGACTGGAAATGCGGGTGGCACAAAACTGGGTTGGTAAGGAAGAGTGTATGAATCTAGCAGGAGTAGAGGGAGCAAGTAAGTATAACCAAATATTTCACAAAACATTCTCAAAAAACAATAAAAGAAGGAAAAGTAGATAAATTTTATCAGAAGTGTGTGCATGTGTATGTATGTATGTGTGTATTCTCTTATGTACAGTCATTACCCTACATACCCAGGATACATATAGCTCCGTAACATTGGAGATTTCAGACATCCACTAGAGACTTGAGACCTGTCTCCTTTGGGTGCGGCTTCAAGTTTATTGACTAAGTGTTGTGTAGACATTTGTGTGCAGTTTGAAGGGAAATCAGCAGAGGGTGCTGCCTCTTCAGATGTGGTTAATGTCAGCACCCATGTGGTGGCTTCACATGACAGACTGCCACTGTGCAGAAGGAGAACTTTGTTTATGAGTGAGGAGTTTCAGTAAGGTTCCGAGGAGACTTGCCTGTGAGTTTGGTGAACTCAAGAACCAAGTGTCACTGGCTTCTATGAACATGATTCATGACGTCTGCTCAGTTCTGCTGCTCCTCTTGATGCTCAGTAAGTAACACATAGCCTAAACAATGATGATGTCATTTTCTTACAACTATGCAAGTCTGTGCCTTTGTCTTCACATAGAAAAGTCATTTCTTCTTTTTTTATTTTCAGAGAGGAGCAATGGAGACTCAGTGACGCAGACAGAAGGTCTTGTTACTTCTACAGAAGGGTTGTCTGTGAAGCTGAGCTGCACCTATGAGACTATTTATACAAGTCCTTCCCTTTTCTGGTATGTGCAATACCCGAAGAAAGGGCCCTCAGCTACTCCTGTGGACTGCCACAGACAACAAGAGGACAGAGCACCAAGGGTTCCACGCCACTCTCCATAAGAGCAACAGCTCCTTCCACCTGCAGAAGTCCTCGGTGCTGCTGTCGGACTCTGCCCTGTACTACTGTGCTGTGAATGACACAGTGAGGAAGACTGCAGGGGAAGCTGCACACAAACCAATGGTGCAGGAGTGCTGGGGGGAGTTGCCTTCTGAGGGAGAGCTTTATGCCTCATCTACATGGGGTTTACCAAGCTCCTGAAAAACAGTATCAAATCTCAGGTCATATCCCTAGAAAACTAGGAATTTGGGGATATTCTGACAGAATAGGGTGGAAGTCATTGCCAGAGACAACATGGGTTTTGATCCCCTTTAATAATGTTCTCTCCTGAAGTGGAGGATCTCTCACAGAGAACATCTCCAGGAAAACTCAGACACGAGATTTATAGCTACCAAGATGTCTTACAAAATTTAGTGATTTAAATTCTCTGGCAATCCTCTGTTCTTACCCCCACAAATTTATGATCAAATTAAAACATTAAACTCTAGTATTTAAAAATCTGCTCAATCTCGCCCCAGATGTTATTTATATTTTTCTTCTTGGTCCATGTTATAGAGATCTCAGTCTAACTTCTAGTCCCAATTATTGTTCTTTTGTTGTGAAGAGAAACCATAAAGTAGACAACTTATAGAAGAATACATTTAATTGGGGACTTGATTATAGTTTCATTGTGTGAGCCATGATGATCACTGTGGCAAGCATAGTAGCTGTCAGTCATATCTCTGGAGTAGTAGCTAAGAGCTTAAATCGGATCACCAACAAGAGGCGGGGGGGGGAGAGAGAGAGAGAGAGAGAGAGAGAGAGAGAGAGAGAGAGAGAGAGAGAGAGAGAGGCCTAGCTTGGACTTTGAGATTCCAAAACCACCACCAGTGACACACCTCCTGTGAACAAGGCCACACCTACTGTTCTGTACTAGATAGTCCACCAACTCAGAATCAAACATTCAGATAGATGAGCTTATGGGGCCTTTCTCATTGAATTTTTCACACTCTCCAGTAGCAATCAGTGAGTTAATCATGAGTTAATCTGCTAAGCAAGAACAACTGTTGGAACTCTCAAGATAATGACCAAAAGGCGGCTCCTTCTCTTTTCTATACACCATGTAGGAGGCATCCTTATCCTGAAAGACTCTTGAAAAGTCCTTCCCCCTTCATGTCCACTCTCACAGGTCATTGCACTTTGCTTAAATCCTGAGCACATGGTGCAGTCACTGACCTGGGATTAGTTAGGGTCTCTGATAATTCTCCTGCAATGGAAGAAAGAAAGACAAGGTTTTGATCCATCTCAATTCTGGAAACAAAATACTGGTTTAAAGAAAATTCTCTACTACTCATATTTATCTTTATGAGAAGGAAAAAAAAGGATCTGAAATCAAAGGCCATTGTGACCCTCAAGAAGATTCATGTTTGTGCTCACAATAAAACAACAAATTATTATATGCTCTCTTACTCTTTAGGAGGCAAAATTAACTGTCAAACAGCATTTTTAAATTCAAAAACTACTTAAATGGCACAGCATAGATAGAATCTCTCATAAGAGTGCTTGTCAAACCTGGAATGAATGCCAAATGCAATAAAAAAAACCACCAGTGCCAGGCATGGGGACACACCTTTCAAGTTGTTATTTGGGGGCTTCCAGAGTCTCCTCCAATTGAAACAGGCTAATGCCATTGTCCATGATTGCCCTCACAGAATTTGAAGGCAAGATCTATTTCTAAGAATGCCTCATATTTCACAATAGGACTTGTTGAAAGTTATCTAGAACTGCCCAGAAAACTCTTCCCTAAGTAGGAGTTCTCATAATATATGAAGATATCATGTAAGAATCCAAGGAAAAAAGGAATAAATATAGTCCTTCATGTTGTGCAAAGACTATAATGACCACCAGGGCAAGATGTTCAAAAGGGTGCAATAAGAGCACTTTTATCTTTGGGGAAACTAACATATGCCTCACTGAATTCAAGGCTGCTCAGTAGCAATGAGTTCAGGTAAACACTGCAAACATAGTTAACTACCCATGACTGGAGAGGACATAGACCCTAGATAAGAACTCAGCACAGACACTTTCCTAAATCTATGCAGCTCCTAACTATATCCTAAATACTTGTAATTATACACTGCTGGAGTTCATTCCAGAAGATCAGAGAAACTGGAGAGGAGGTGTGGAGCAGTAGCCAAACACAAGAGAAGACTTATCTGGGGGTGCAAAACTTCATTTCCCTCTCTTAGTTTTTCTCTTAGCAATTTTATATCGCCTAAGGCTAAAATTTCCATGCAAGAAGAAAATCACCTCACAACCAGAAGTTGTGTTTTTTCCAAAATCAAATTAAAATTTTTACACAGGAAGAAATCACATTATGATCACAGTTACATGGTTTATTAGAAGCTCACATGTACTTAAACATTTCTTTTGTATTAATTTTCAAACCATACATCTTCACCCCAAAGAAATGATTATTTTATTATTTATTAACTAAGTTTTAAGCAAATCAAGTACATTTCAGCCAGTCCCTTTATACTGGCAGGCATTAGTTTGTGGTTATAGTATAGCAGATATTTATCCTATTTTGTTCTATAGAACCTTAATCATGTGGTTTAGCTAACCATCTATATTACACACAGTAGGGTAATTTAATTTTTTTTCATAACTTCATTTTCTCAAAGTGCACAATGAAACCTGAGATGAATTCTGTAAGCTACATGAACAAGGAACTCAGACCTAACCTTGGATGTAGGGACATCACTGTCTTCTTTAATCATCAGACTGTTTCTCCACAGGCAGAATCCATATGTGTGTAATGCATGAAACTTCTTTGTTTTCATCATCCAGTCTCAAATCTCTCTACTTCAAAGCGCTTTAAAAATATTGGGAGAAGATCTTCACCAACCCCGAAACAGACAAAGGTCTGATCTCCAAAATATATAGAGAACTCAAGAAACTAGACTTTAAAATGCTAATTAACCCAATTAAAAAATGGGGCACTGAACTGAACAGAGAATTCTCAACAGAAGAAGTGCAAATGGCCAAAAGACACTTAAGGTCATGCTCAACCTCCTTAGCGATCAGTGAAATGCAAATCAAAACAACTTTGAGATATCATCTTACACTTGTCAGAATGGCTAAAATCAAAAACACCAATGATAGCCTTTGCTGAAGAGGCTGTGGAGGAAGGGGTACCCTCATTCGTTGCTGGTGGGAATGCACTCTTGTGCAACCACTTTGGAAATCAGTGTTTCAGTTTCTCAGGAAATTCGGGATCATCCTACCCCTGGACCCAGCAATACCACTCTTGGGAATATACCCAAGAGATGCCCTATCATATGACAAAAGCATTTGTTCAACTATGTTCATAGCAGTATTATTTGTAACAGCCAGAACCTGGAAACAACCTAGATGCCCTTCAATGGAAGAATGGATGAAGAAAGTGTGGAATATATACACATTAGAGTACTACGCTGCGGTAAAAAACAATGACTTCTCGAATTTTGCATGTAAATGGATGGAAATAAAAAAACACTATCCTGAGTGAGGTAACCCAGACCCAAAAAGATGAATATGGGATGTACTCATTAACATTCATATCAACCATAATTCATAATTGGTTTCTAGCCATAAATAGAGGTCACGGAGTCTATAACTGGTGAACCTAAAGAAGCTAAATAAGAAGGTGAACCCAAGGAAAAACATATAAGTATCCTCTTGGCTATGGGAAGTAGACAAAATTGCCGGGGGGGAAAATTGGGATCTTGGGGGTGGGGTGGGATGGGGATAAGGGGGGAAGGGGAGAGAAAAGTGAGAAGGGGAGGATTGGGGGAACTTGGGGAAACAGATGACTGGGATAAAGGAAGGTTGGATAGGGGAGCATGGAAGCACAATTCTTAGTTAAGGGAGCCACCTTAGGGTTGGCAAGAGACTTGAACCTAGAGTGGCTCCCAGGAGCCCAAAGCGATGCCCCCAGATAGTTCCTTGGGCAGCTGAGGATAGGGAACCTGAAATGACCCTATCCTATACCAATACTGACAAAGATCTTGCATATCACCATAGAACCTTCATCTGGTGATGGATGGAGATAGAGACAGAGACCCACACTGGAGCATGGGACTGAGCTCTCAAGGTCCCAATGAGGAGCGGAAGGAGGGAGAACATGAGCAAAGAAGTCAGGACCACGAGGGGTGCACCCACCCACTGAGACAGTGGGGCTGATCTATTGGGAGCTCCCCAAGGCCAGATGGACTGTGACTGAAAAAGCATGGGATAAAACCAGACTCTCTGAACATGGTGGACAATGAGGGCTGATGAGAAGCCAAGGACAATGGCACGGGGTTTTAATCCTACTTCATGTTCTGGCTTTGTGGGAGCCTAGCCAGTTTGGATGTTCACCTTCCTAGATATGGACAGAGGGGGGAAGACCTTGGACTTTCCATAGGGCAGGGAACCCTGATTGCTCTTTGGACTGGAGAGGGAGGGAGAGAGGAGTGGGGGGAGAGGGAGAAGGGTGGGAGGAGGGGGAGGGAAATGGGAGGCTGGGAGGAGGCGGAATTTTTTTTTCCTTTCCTAAATAAAAAAAAATTATTGTGATATGCAAGTAAATTTCCCAGTAAGGAGTGGATCTTTTCATAAAACAATAACATTATAAGGGATACAGTGGGATTCTCTCACTCAACAATCATACCATGCCAAATTTATTAAGTACATGATAGCAGCAAGCAGGAGAATGGGCAGCAGAAGTAAGGAACATTATAGAAACACAACCACTGGGGCTTTGCCTCTCCAGAGTACATCGCATCATCCTAGCTGTGCTCACTGCTGCTCTGTTCCCCATAGGCTTCTATTCCAACTGTAGCTCCTCCAACATGACCCTCACAGACACACAGATAAGTGTAGTTCTAACCCCTGATGAAAGAAGTTCTATTTTGAAGCAGAGAGTGAATACCACAGTCACAGACAACTGATCAAAAAGCAGATAATAAACATTGTGGAGTCTCTAGCCCCAGTTAATACATCTACAATGCAATCGCTACCCCAAAGGCACAGGGAGCACCTCAGAAATATAGCAGGAGGGGGGCTGTAAGAACAAGAGGACCAGGACACCAACTGAGAGGACACAAGGGAGAAAACTTATTCATTGCTGATGTGCATGCAAATGGGCACAAAAATATGGAAATCAGTATGGAGGTTCCTCCCGGATGTTGAGCATAGATCTACCAGATGATCTAGCTGTACCAGTTCTGAGGAATTAACCAAAAGATTCTGTATCTTTACACAGAGATACTTGCTCTTCCAAGTGCATTGCTGCTCTATTCACAATCACTGGGAATTGGAAACAGTCTAGATGTGCATCAACTGATGAGTGAATTGTGAAAATGTGGCACATTTACTTCAGCTGATAAGAGAAATGAAATTTTGGTAAAATTTCAGGTAAATGAAAACAGTCCTCTTGAGAAAAGTAACCCAGACCTAAAAAAACAAGCAGAGTATTATCTCAAGTATGTGAATTCTACTTTTAATATGTGTGCTTCGTTTGGAATATCCATAGATGTTAGGTATCAATAAGAGGTTGTGAGGGAGGAGGAGATCTGCAAAGGAAGTGGGAAAAAATCTATAAAAGGTCAAATGGAATAGGTATAATTAATAGGGGGAGTGGATAAAAGTGTTGGATAAAGGGAGGAAGGTGGGGGCAGAATAACTAACACTAAAGTGTAGTATGATTAATAAAAACCCAGAGACAGGTACAGGGGTTTGATCAGAAGGTCAGAAAAGCAAAACGACCAGCCACTGGCTCTTACCTCTACATAAGTCTAAAATGGCAATTCTGCCTCCAGGATTCCTCAGAATGAGACTGTGTGAGAGAGCTGTCTCTTCCCATCTTATATTCCTCTGTGGGGCTGGGATTAAAGGTGTGTACAACTACTGTCCAGTTTCTATGGCAAACTAGTGTGTTTACTGGGATGAAAAGTGTGTGTCACTACTGACTGGTATGCTAGACTGACCACTGTAGCTCTTTTACTCTTTGATCTTCAGGAAAGCTTTTATTTATTAAAATACAAATGAAATATCATTATACTAAAGACATTTTGAACAAAATAGTATAAGAAATCCGTTATAGAAATTTCCTGGAACACATACTCCAACCAATGTGGAGCCTAGCAATAACCTGTGAATATAAGCACACTTAGAAGGCAGTTTGACATGACCATTTATCAAAATAACAGCATGATGAGAAGTCTTAGAATTCACAGTTAGAAGTCAGCAAAGATGGGCAAGTTCACTGCCTCTGTGAACTTGTTATTTCTCAGTTATCCTCTAGAGGACACTCCTTTCTAAAAAGTATATGGTGTATTTATAGATTAGAATAAACCCACAGAAAGCCCCCATACCCTGCCATGTCTCCCTCCCCTTACATCCCTCATGCCCCTTTAATGCTATGCTTCCTGTTTTCTACTACCCTATGTCTTCCTCTTTTTTATTTATTTATTAAAGATTTCTGTCTCTTCCCCACTGCCGCCTCCCCTTCCCTCCCCCGATCAAATTCCCCTTCCTCGTTTGCCCAAAGAGCAATCAGGGTTCCCTGCCCTGTGGGAAGTCCAAGGACCACCCACCTCTATCCAGGTCTAGTAAGGTGAGCATCCAAACTGCCTAGGCTCCCACAAAGCCAATAGGTGCACTAGGATCAAAAACCCATTGCCATTGTTCTTGAGGTCTCAGTAGTCCTCATTGTTCGCTATTTTCAGCGAGACCGGTTTTAACCCAGGCTTTTTCAGACCCAGGCCAGCTGGCCTTGGTGAGTTCCCGATAGAACATCCCCATTGTCTCAGTGTGTGGGTGCACCCCTCGCGGTCCTGAGCTCCCTGCTCGTGCTCTCTCTCCTTCCGCTCCTGACTTGGACCTTGAGATTTCTGTCCGGTGCTCCAATGTGGGTCTCTGTCTCTGTCTCCTTTCATCGCCTGATGAAAGTTAATATTCAGGAGGATGCCTATATGTTTTTCTTTGGGTTCTCCTTCTTATTTAGCTTCTCTAAGAATCCAAATTATAGGCTCAATGTCCTTTATTTAAGGCTAGAAACCAAATATGAGTGACTACATCCCATGTTCCTCTTTTTGGGTCTGGCTTACCTCACTCAGGATAGTGTTTTCTATTTCCATCCATTTGCCTGCAAACTTCAAGAAGTCCTTGTTTTTCACTGCTGAGTAGTACTCTAATATGTATATATTCCATACTTTCTTCATCCATTCTTCAATTGAAGGGTATCTAGGTTGTTTCCAGGTTCTGGCTATTACAAACAATGCTGCTATGAACATAGTTGAGCATATACTTTTGTTGTATGATATGGCCTCTCTTGGGTATATTCCCAAGAGTGGTATTGCTGGGTCAATGGGTAGGTTGATCCCGAATTTCCTGAGAAAACTCCACACTGATTTCCAGAGTGGTTGCACAAGTTTGCATTCCCACCAGCAATGGATGAGTGTACCCCTTTCTCCACAACCTCTCCAGCAAATGCTATCATTGGTGTATTTGATTTTCGCCATTCTGACAGGTGTAAGATGGTATCTTAAAGTTGTCTTGATTTGCATTTCCCTGATCACTAAGGAAGTTGAGCATGACTTTATGTGTCTTTTGGCCATTTGAACTTCTTCTGTTGAGAGATCTCTGTTCAGCTCAGTGCCCCATTTTATAATTGGGGTGATTAGCCTTTTACGGTCTAGTTTCTTGAGTTCTTTATATATTTTGGAGATCAGACCTTTGTCAGTTGCGAGGTTGGTGAAGATTTTCTCCCAGTCAGTGGGTTGCCTTTCTGTCTTAGTGACAGTGTCCTTTGCTTTACAGAAGCTTCTCAGTCTCAGGAGGTCCCATTTATTCAATGAGGCCCTTACTGTCTGTGCTGCTGGGAAGTGGTCTCCTGTGCCCACGTGTTGTAGAGTACTTCCCATTTTCTCTTCTATCAGGTTCAGTGTGTTCAGATTGATATTGAGGTCTTTAATCCACTTGGACTCGGGTTTTGTGCATGGTGATAGATATGGATCTATTTTCATTCTTCTACAGATTGACATCCAGTTTTGCCAGCACAATTTGTTGAAGATGCTCTCTTTTTTCCATTGTATACTTTTAGCTCCTTTATCGAAAATCAGGTGCTCATAGGTTTGTGGGTTAAAGTCAGGGTCTTCTATTCGATTCCATTGGTCAACTTCTCTGTTTTTATGCCAGTACCAAGCTGTTTTCAATACTGTAGCTCTGTAATAGAGTTTGAAGTCAGGGATGGTAATGCCTCCAGACATTCCTTTATTGTATAAGATTGTTTTGGCTATCCTGGGTTTTTTGTTTTTCCATATAAAGTTGATTATTGTCTTCTCCAGATCTGTGAAGAATTTTGATGGGATTTTGATGGGGATTGCATTGAATCTATAGATTGCTTTTGGTAGAATTGCCATTTTTACTATGTTGATCCTCCCAATCCAAGAGCAAGGGAGATCTTTCCATTTTTCTGGTGTCCTCTTCTATTTCTTTCTTCAAAGACTTAAAGTTCTTGTCAAATAGATCTTTCACTTCCTTGGTCAGGGTTACCCCAAGATACTTTATGCTCTTTGTGGCTATCGTGAAAGGTGATGCTTCTCTGATTTCCCTCTCTGTTTCTTTATCCTTAGTGTATAGGAAGGCAACAGATTTTTTTGAAGTTGATCTTGTATCCTGCCACATTACTAAAGGTGTTTATCAGCTGTAGGAGTTCTTTGGTAGAGTTTTTGGGGTCACTTATGTATACTATCGTATCATCTGCAAATAACGAAAGCTTAACTTCTTCCTTTCCAATATGAATCCTCTTGATCCCCTTATGTTGTCTTATTGCTATTGCTAGAATTTCAAGCACTATATTGAAGAGGTATGGAGAGAGTGGACATCCTTGTCTTGCTCCTGATTTTAGTGGGATGGCTTTGAGTTTTTCTCCGTTCAATTTAATGTTAGCTGTCGGCTTGCTGTAAATAGCTTTTATTATATTTAGGTATGACCCTTGTATCCCTAGTCTCTCCAAGACATTTATCATAAAGCGGTGTTGAATTTTGTCGAATGCTTTTTCAGCATCTAATGAAATGATCATATGGTTTTTTTTTCTTTCAGTTTATTTATATGGTGGATTACGTTAAAAGATTTGCGTATGTTGAACCAGTCCTGCATCTCTGGGATGAAGCCTACTTGATCATAATGAATAATTTTTCTAATGTGTTCTTGAATTCGGTTTGCCAGTATTTTATTGAGAATTTTTGCATCAATATTCATGAATGAGATAGGCCTGTAATTCTCTTTCTTGGTTGGGTCTTTGTGTGGTTTTAGTATCAGGGTAACTGTAGCTTCATAAAAGGAATTTGGCAATGACTTTTCTGTTTCTATATTGTGAAATACATTAAGGAGTATAGGTATTAGCTCTTCTTGGAAGTTCTGGTAGAATTCTGCATTGAAACCATCTGGTCCTGGGCTTTTTTTGGAGGGGAGATTTTTGATAACAGCTTCTAGTTCTTCACGACTAACCGGTCTATTTAGATCATTCACCTGGTCTTGATTTAGCTTTGGTATATGATACTTATCTAAAAAGATGTCCATTTCTTTTGCATTTTCCAGTTTTGTGGCGTACAGGCTTTTGTAGTAAGATCTAATGATTCTCTGAATTTCCTCTGTGTCAGTGGTTATGTCCCCCTTTTCATTTCTGATCTTATTTATTCGCGTGTTCTCTCTTTGTTGTTTAATTAGTTTGGATAGGGGTTTGTCGATCTTGTTGATTTTCTCCAAGAACCAACTTTTTGTTTCATTGATTACTGTTTTCTGTGTTTCTATTTTTTTGATATCCGCCCTCAGTTTGATTATTTCCAGTCTTCTACTCCTCCTGGGCACATCTGCTTCTTTTTTTTCTAAAGCTTTCAGGGGTGCTGTTAAGTCCCCTATGTATGCTTTCTCCGTTTTCTTTAAGTGTGCATTTAGTGCTATGAACTTTCCTCTTAGCACTGCTTTCATCGTGTCCCATAGGTTTGAGTATGTTGTCTCTTTATTTTCATTAAATTCAAGGAAGACTTTAATTTCTTTCTTAATTTCTTCCTTGATCCAGGTGTGGTTCAGTAGTTGACTGTTCAGTTTCCATGAGTTTGTTGGCTTTCTGGGGGTAGCATTGTTGTTGCCTTCTAACTTTAATCCATGGTGATCTGATAAGACACAGGTGGACACTGATATTTTTTTGTATCTGTGGAGGTTTCCTTTGTTTCCGAGTATGTGGTCAATTTTTAAGAAGGTTCCATGAGCTGCAGAGAAGAAGGTATATTCTTTCCCATTTGGGTGGAGTGATCTATAGATGTCTGTTAAGTCCAATTGCTTCATTACCTCCAATAATTCTCTATTAGGTTTCTGTCTGATTGACCTGTCCATTGGAGAGAGAGGTGTACTTAAGTCTCCTACTACTAGTGTGTGTGGTTTAATGTCTGCCTTCAGTTCTAGTAATATTTCTTTTAGATAAGTGGGTGCTTTTGTATTAGGGCGTAGATATTCAGGATTGATACGACATCCTGGTGACTTGTTCCTGTTATAAGTATAAAATGTCCATCTTGATCTCTTCTGATTGATTTTAGTTTGAAGTCAGTTTTGTTAGAAATTAATATGGCCACACCTGCTTTTTTCTTAGGACCATTTGCTTGAAAGATCTTTTCCCAACCTTTACTCTGAGTAGATGCCTGTCTTTGTGGTTGAGATGTGTTTCTTGCAAACAGCAGAATGTTGGATCCTGTTTTCGTATCCAATCTCTTAGCCTATGCCTTTTTATAGGTGAATTGAATCCATTAATAATAAGTGATAATAATGACCAGTGGTTGTTTACTCCAGCTATTCTTATTGTTTTTGGTAGTAGAGTTTGTGTGTCTCCCTTCTTTAAGTTGTGCTGGTGAAGGGTTTCTAGATGCCTGAGTTCTTGTAGGCAGTGTTGGCCATGTTGGATTCCTTGGGTTGTGATTTTCCTTCTATTACTTTCTGTAGGGCTGGATTTGTGGCTACGTATTGCTTAAATTTGTTCTTATCCTGGAATGTCTTGTTTTCTCAATTGATAGTGAATGATAGCTTGGCTGAGTATAGTAGTTTGGGTTTGCATCCATGGTCTCTTAGCTTCTGCAGTACCTCTATCCAGGACCTCCTGGCTTTCATGGTTTCCATAGAGAAGTCAGGTGTGAGTCTGATCAGTTTCCCTTTATAAGTTACTTGGCCTTTTTCCTTTGCAGCTCTTAATATTCTTTCTTTAACCTGTATATTCTGTGTTTTGATTATTATATGGCGAGGGGATGTTTTTCTTTGATCCAATTTGTTTGGTGTTCTGTATGCTTCTTGAATATTCAAAGGAATATCTTTCTTTATGTTGGGGAAGTTTTCTTCCATAATTTTGTAAAAATATTTTCTGGGCCTTTGAGCTGTGACTCTTCTCCTTCTATTCCTATTATTCTTAAGTTTGGTCTTTTTATTGTGTCCCATATTTCCTGCATGTTTGTGATGAGAATTTGTTGGCTTTGCTGTTTTCTTTGATCAGTGTGTTTATTTTCTCTATGGTGTCCTCAGAATCTGAGATTCTTTCTTCTATTTCTTGTATTCTATTGATTATGCTTGTTTCTGTAGGTTCTGCTCGTTGACCTGGATTTTCCATATCTAGCTGTTGCTCAGCTTGTGTTTTCTTCCTTGCTTCCCTTTCAGTTTTCAATTCTTGAACTGTTTCCATTACCTGTTTGATCATTTTTTCTTTGTTTCCCAGGGTATTGTGTACCTGTTTGATCATTTTTTCTTGGTTTCCCAGGGTATCATGTACGTATTTACTCATTTCTTCAAACTCTTGGTTATACTTCTCCTCCATTTCTATAAGGGCATTTTTCACATGTTGTTTAATGGACTCTATTGCTTTCATAAAGTCAATTTTTTCCACTTCTTCCGTATTAGGGTGTTCAAGTCCCTCTGTTGTAAGATCATTGTGATCTGGTGTTTTCATGTTGTTTTTCAGATTATTGGGTGAATTCTTGCCTTGGCGCCTGCCCATCTCCTCCTATCGAAGCTATCTAATGGGTCTTTTAAAACCGGATCAGGTTTTCCTGTTGGCCAGGGGCTCCTCTTACAAAATGCTGTCGCTCTGTTTCCTGGTTCCTGCCAGGGGCCAAGTTCCCTCTTGCCCCTCAGAAGGGTCTTCAGGAACAGGACCCGGCTCCTTCCTTGCCAGGGATCTCACCAACCAAAGGCCTACCTCTTTGCTTTAATTGTAGTGGGGCGATCTGCTCTCGGTGTTGTGCGCCGGTCCCCGCTGTCTGCCATAGTCTGCGCCGGTGCTCTGCCGCCCCGCCTGGGCCTGCTCGCTCCGGTAGTTGCTCTGCCGCCCCGCCTGGGCCTGCTTGCACCGGTCCTCCTTGATTTAATTGTCGTGGGGTGATCTGTTGTGCGCCAGTCCGGCAGCCTCGCGCTGGTCCCTATGTCTTCCTCTTAAGCTCTTTCACTTGTCCTAATGATCTGGCTCTAGTTTCCTGGCTTCTGCAGTGGGAGAGGGTTACATAGAGTGTTCTGGGAGGAGGTATAGGGGGAGTAGAGTGATGGTGGATTTGATCTGAACACATTATGGTCATGTATGAAATTACTAAACAGTTATTTTTTAAACCTCTTCCAGTGCTGCAGAAGAATATGCTTTATGCAGATGCCAGAGACAGGCAAAAGACAGTCAGTGTCTCTTTTCACTGTCTCTCCAATGTCCCCAGGATGAAGGTATCTAAACTTCCTTAAGCTCAGAGCAACCTCTATCTACCTCTCTTACTCTTCAGGTTGTATTTGTTTCCTGGGATTCTCCAGGAAGGTATGTGCTGCTTCCTGCTCACCTTGGTGACCTTGCTCTGTATCCCGAGGCTCAGAGTAGCCCTACTGCCCACTGTCACTCTGCTTTAGGCCCTAATCAGTAGAAATCAGTAGAAAGAATACTTCTGTTTCCCTATGAACATGGCCTCTCCTTTTGCCTGAGCTTCCCACAGCACTGATGCTGTAGGAGGATGCTCAGTTGGTGTCCCAGTCTGATGCCTGCATCTGTGCATCTGCAGCAACTGCTCTGTATCTGAGGGCTGCTACTCATCTGCTGTCCCTCAGAGTCCTTTCCTTCATGTGTAACACCATCACCTGGGTCTTCAGAACCTTCTAAACTCACACCAGAAAGCCAGTTTGTCTCAGGCATGGAGGGTTTTCAGACTGAATGCAGGAAGAATGAAAACTCTGTTTACTTGGGGTCCCCTGACAATGGGTCTCAGGGAGCTGGGCATTTCTCTGCCCTGAGTCACAAGTGCAGAGCTGGACACAAATCACCTGATACTTGCAGAATAAGAGACCAGGGTCACTGCCTCAGGCATTTTCAAGCAGTTGGTATGTCCCGTAAATCAACAATACAAAGAAAGTGCAATCTTGAGAAATGCTTCATGTGTGTGGTATAGGATTTCAGTTGCCATTTATTTTTCATTTTGGGAAAAAAAGATCTGTGTTCTTCCTTCAAAATTTCAATTTCAACATTCTGTAAAATTTTGACCCAGTAATTAAATATCCTTCACAGCACTGTGTTACCTGAGTCAAAATTCTACCAAATTATCCTACAGTATTGGAAGTCACTAACTGGTCTAAAACTGTTAGAGTCAATGGTGGGCTGAGATAGCATAAGGTTGGTTGTGTTTTGTGGGATATTAGATTGCACTGTGTGAAGAGGTGTTCCTTCCTTGCCTGTCTAAGGCACCTTCCGATTGGTTTAATAAAGATCTGTATGGACAATAGCAATATGGATATGGGCAGGACTTCCAGGCAAAGATAGGAACTCTGGGAAGAATCTGGAGCAGAGCAGCCAGTGAGAAGCAGAGAGATTTGGACATACAATATGGGTGAGGTAATGAGGTATATGGCAGAATTTAGGTTAATATAAATGGGCTAATTAAAGTTTTAAGGGCTAGTGGGAATAAGCTTAAGATAAGGCCAAGCTTTCAAACTTAATAAGAAACGTATGTGTCATTGGGTGCTGGCGGTACAAATAAAGCAAGGCTATTGCTGTAAGTCAATGGCTCATTTTTCATAACTAGTCTCATTTCTCAAGCAGTTATCTTTATGGTGAAAATTTTGAAGTGCATTCTTCTGTTTTTATGAACTCAAGTGCATTGCCCCCTGCAGTCTCCATGTGCAACAGCACAGCAGCTGCTGGCCCTGTCACTCCAGCATTAGCTTCTCCAATCCACTTCCTTCCTATGTGGTCACATTTTTAAACGACATTCAGAACAAACCGTGACTCTGCAGGAGTGTTCCATTTTTAAGATGCATTCCAGAACTATGAAACCATCACATTACGCTGTCGTTACGTTCCTGTTCTATTTTTGTTGTTGTTGTTTGTTTGTTTTTCTTTTTCCTATTGCGGTCATTTACTTCAGTTATTTCACAGGTGAAGATTGTTTTCAATGTGTATGATAGTGGGTCTGTGTAAATGTCTAGTACATTTAGACAGGTTCTGGAGAGAACAGAGGAGGGAATTAGGTCCCCAGGAGTTGGAGTTAGAGGCAGCTGTGAGCCACCTGAAATAGAACTAAGGCCTCTGGAAGAACAAGGACCTTTATCTGCTGAGCCATCTCTCAGGCCTCAGTAAAAGGTCTTTAGTCAGAACACACATCTGTTTCCTGAGGTAAACCATTAGCTGTTGCTTCTCTGAGTGTGCCAGGTCTTCTCTACAGCTGAGGCTTGTTCTCCTTGGGAGGGGCTGGTCCTCTCTTTCTTCCAGGACCCCAAACTGCATACAACACCAGAATTTCTTAAAATGCTCCCCACTCTATTGTGGACAGAGACTGCTTGTTCATTTCCCGGCTGCCCAGACCAGAATTATGACATGTAGATTATATGAATTACAACATTGTTTGACCAATATCTTGGGCATAATTTTAACTAACTCTTACATCTTATATTAATCCATTTATATTAATCTGTGCATTGTCTGTCACTGTGCTATTGGTAAGGTTTTGGCTGTGGTCTGGTGTCTTTCTCCTTTATCAGCTCCATGGCATCTCTTTGACTCCATCTATTTTCTCTCTTTTTCACTGTTCAGATTTTTTTGCCTGGTTTTACTCTACTAAGCCATTGACCAAAACAGCTTCTTTAATAACCAATGGTCACAAAACATATTCATAGCATACAGAGGGGAATCCACATCACCCTGTGCTCCACCCAGACTCTCACCCAGCCAGGTCTGGTCTGGGAGGAGCTTCAGGCTTCATAAGCTAGGATGGAACTCAGCAGCGGCTGGTCTGGCAGGGTTCCTAGGCAGAGCTGACTGGATATAACAGGAGGGAAACTTCAACAGCCATCCTGACATCACAGCCCAGGGGTTGGTTACTTGCTTCTGTCTCCAGCAGGCAGACAAATACCATGAAGAGGCTGCTGTGCTCTCTGCTAGGGCTGCTGTGCGCCCAGGTTTGCTGTGAGTCTGGCTGTTCACATTCAGGGGACAGAGAGGATGCTGTTCAGCACTAGGAGGGTGGGGAAGTAGTTCAGGAGTTCTGAAGATCTCACACCTCTCAGAGGGCATGGGGAGTGTTCAGGGTTCTGTGTATGCTCAATGATCATCTGTGTCTCTTTCTCTGTTTCTAATCAGGGGTGAAAGGGCAACAGGTGAAGCAGAGTCCTGAGTCCTTGGTTCTGCAGGAGGGAGAGAGCCCAGAGCTGCAGTGCAACTTTTCCACCTCTGTAAGACAAATGCAGTGGTTTCACCAAAGCCCTGGGGGACACCTCATCACCCTGCTCTCCAATCCTTCTGGAACAAAGCAGAGTGGAAGACAGAAGTCCACGACAGTCACTCAGGAACGCCGCAGCTCTTTGTACATTTCCTCCTCTCAGACCACAGACTCAGGCACTTATTTCTGTGCTGTGGATCCACAGTGCTCCCCACACACCTGCAGCCAGTACACAAACCTTCAGCTGGATGGGTGTGGCCCAAGAAGAACAACTTCCTTGTTCAGTATCCCTTGTCAGTATTGGTAGAGTTGTAACCTCAGGTAGGGTTTTGGCTTCAAAGGTTCAGCACTTTGGTTTTATCTTCAATTCTCAGTATATGCTCCTCCCTGAAGCATGAATGTTGATCTTAGAACTAACAGGGAAGCTAATGAGAGGGCAAAATCAATGTGATTATTTAGGCCTCGGTGTGATGAACTTGCAATGGATAAAGAGAAAAGGAAATGAAAGGCAAAGGCAGGCTTCCAAGTGGACAGGGTCAGGGGTAGTGATGAGAACACATTGCAGAAACAGCAAGAACATCAAGCCATGAAAGATACAGAATTTACAATAACTGTATAATCTAGTTTCTTTTATGTTGCTGTGATAACACTCTCTGAGAAAAAGCAACTTAGAAGGTCCAGAGATTTACTTAGCCACTTCCAAGCCATAATCCATATTTGGTGGTAATCAAGGCAGGAACTCAAAAAGGAGATTCAAACATAAATCATTAGAAATTCTGTTGCCAACTCACTCATAGACTCATAATTAAGAAGTTTCCTTACATGACCCAGGAATACTTTTCCACAGAATGCTGACACCCAACAGTTATACAGTATCCATTCAATACATAAATTTTTAAAAAGTTGGTGGAGTTTTAATGTTAATATATTGAATTTATAGAAGAATTTTGGGAATATTGAAGAATTTGATTTTCTAAATCATTATTTAGAATTACTCATTCATATATTTAACTATGCTCATAACTGCTTTGAAGTTTTTTAGGAGATCTGAATGTCATTAAAATATAAGAGAACAGCAACTATGAGGAAATACTCAACATATATCATGTTCAAATAGCTTTAAATAGAATATCTGAAAACCTCTTAAAACTCAAAAAAAAGAGAATGAGTGACTCATCCCAAAATGAATCGAGTGAGCATATGCTGTGCAAAGGAATGTGTATGTGGTAGTGAAAAAATGATTAGAATGGAGTTAGAGATTGTGTTGGTTTAGTGATTAGTGGTTGTAGGTTCCCCTCCAAGATCCATGGGTTTTCTAGCAGATGGAGGGCACTGTATAAAACACAGCAATAAGGGTCTGGTTCCTATGACTATGTCTAAAATATAATTCTTGTACATACAGTTCAGGAAATACTGAAGAAGAGGGGGAGGAAAGATGATAACTGGAGGGTCAGGAGTTTGCTGTAAATTGTATCTCCTAAGAATGTGAGAAGCTATACACACATGAAGAGTCACCAACATGACTCTCTAAACATGAGCTGAAAAAGAACAACAATGACATGTTAAGGTTCATGCGGAAAGAGCACAAAGCATCAATCCTAGCTCATGAGCTACTGTCAGCTAGGGAATTCTGATAGTTGGAGACATAGTTTTTCCCAGAGAAAATTATATCAACTGGTTATCCAATACAGACTGGTCAGTTTTGAAATAATACTTGCAATCAACAAAATACAACTGAGAGGTGGCACTTACATATTTAGGAATAAATATGTTTATATGTACATGTGTAGCAACAATTAAAGAAACAAGTGGCCATAAAGATGCAACAGAACAAAGAGGAAATTACAGAAAATTTAGAAGGATGGATTGATATGATTATATTATAATATCAAAAAATAAAAAAAATGATAAAAATTGAGTGAAAGAAAAATAAAGTTTTTGGTTTAATTATCACCATGTGAACAATCAGTGTCTGTAAGGGGACAATAAAATAAGAATCAAATGAAATTCAGACATTTTATTATTATATAATAATAATATTTTAATATTAAAATAAAATAGAGTTTTATTGTAAATAGCAAGCATTATAATCTCATTTTGTCTTATGAATCACTCTTCTGATTCTCTAGAATAAAGTAGTTTAGGCACAATAGAAAGATAGGGAATCATGAAGATTCATGGTGAAAAGACTGGAAGGGGAAGGAAAGAAAATTAAGATATAGCTGATCTCAACATAGGTACAATTACTTTCCATATCAAAAATATTGGCAGCAGAGAAAGATTCAATGTCTTTCTTTCTTCAAGGCTTGAACTTCTAAGCTCAGGACACTGTTGAGTGTGAAGACCTTATTTGTTCACAGAGGGGCAGTGCTACTTCAGCGAAGGTGATGGTGAGACTCTTTCACATTCCTTGATAAACTCTTTGTTCAAATAAGTGAATTATCTTCTTTGTTGCCTAAGTTTCATTACAGAACAAATGCATGTGCCTGTCTAGCCATTTATCTGTATTACATATGTTTATATATACTGGGCCCATAGAGTTGACAAATATGATTTTTTTTTAAATTACAACACTGCTTGCCCAATCACTTAAGCATATTGCTAGCTAGCTCTTATATCTTAAATTAACACATTCCTATTATTTTATATTTTACCATGAGGCTCATGGTTTACTGGTAAGGTCTCCTGGGCATCTGTTTCCATGGGCAGCTATGTGGCATCTCCCCTACTCTGCCTTCTTTCCTCCTCTATCTGCTTGGAATTCCCACTCTGCCCTATTCTGTGCTGCCATAGGCCCCAACAGATTCTTTATTAACCAATGGTAACAAAACGTATTTATAGCATACAGAGGAGAATCCCACATCAGGATCCCACGTTATATTTTTCCTTTTTTATTGATTTTTATTGAGCTCTACATTTTTCTTTGCTCCCCTCCCTGTTTCTACCCTCCCCTTCAACCTTCTCCCAAGATCAAATAGGAATTTACAAGATACACACTATCCTTGAAAGCCCCGGGGCACATTAACTTCTTTAATGTACATTTCTGTGGTTGTCAGCAACACTTGGTTCAGTACCCAGTCACATTGATATAACTTCTGCCTAGGATTATGTTAAGTGTTCTGTCCACTTCTATTCATGGTTTGAAGCCAGTTCAATCTTTTCCTCCATCAGGATCTTCTCTGACTCTAGCAGGAAGTGGTGTCTATATTCTTTCCTTCATTACCTTGTCTATATACACAGCTGACATTGGGAGGCTTCAGTTTTCTGTTCTTGAGTGCTGATTTGCAGAATGAAGATTAGAGCAGCATGTGTCATGAATGACATCCAAGCCCTGCTCATACAACAGGCAGGTGGGACCTCAACAAATAAACAAAACTTCTTCCTCATCTTACTGAACTTTTTCAATTTTCAATCATTTGATATTTTAAATATTCTAATATCAAATGAAAACTTTAGAAACAAGCAGCCCATTTATTTTAAAGCACCTGTTTGCTTCCTGGTAGTCTCAGGAATCCCCACCAATAATTGTGAGCATCATTGTCCAGCATCTCACTGCTGTCCTCGCCATGGCTCTGTTCTCACTGAGCAGCCATCTGTGTCCTCAGAATGACTCTTCAGGTATCAGAGTGCTGTGAGGTCCTGCTATTAAGATATGCAAAAGAAAGGGCACATGTACAGCATGATTAGTGTGAACTCAGAGACAGATGTTGGAGTTCAACCTGAAAGTCAGAAACATAAAACAGCCAGCCACAGGGTCTTACCTCTACCTCAGTTGCAATGGTTATCTTGCCTCCAGGAATCTCAGAATGAGACTGCATGCAGTCACTGCCTCTTTCCATCTTATTAAAGGCGTGCACCATTACCACCCAGTTTCTGTGGCAAACTACTGCGATTCAAGGTGTGTGTCTGGTTCGTAAGGCTGACCAGCATGGCTGTTTTACTCTCTGATCTCAGGCAAGCTTTATTTATTAAAATACAGATGAAACATCACTAAACATATGATTCATTTTAGTGGAATAGTTAAAGCTTTTCAGAGGTGCATACATATGTACAGGAGAAAATATAGTGTGTGGGTCTGAAACACGATTAATAAAGACTCAGGGGCAGATATTGCGCTTCTACCTGAAGACCTGAAAAGCAAATCAGCCAGCCACTTGCCCTTACCTTGACCTCAGTCTGAAATGGCAATCCTGCCTCTGGGAATCTCAGAATGAGACTGTTCCTGAGAGCTGTCTCCTCCCTCCTTTTTTATAATCCTCTCTAAAACTAGGATTAAAGGTGTGCACTACTGAGATTAAAGGCATTCACTGCCTGGTTTCTATGGAAACTAATGTGGCTACTAGGGTTAAAGATGTGTTTTACCACTGCCTGACTGTAAGGCTGACTAGTGTGGCTGTTTTACTTTCCCAACTCACAGGCAAACTTTATTTATTAAAGTACAATTGAAATACCACTGCATGTTTCAGCACTGTTTGTGATTTAAGGCTGAAGGTCATCATGAAATGTATTCTCCATAGAAGATAAATGTTGTATAGGTTGATGTATAATCTGTTCAGATAGAATTTTTTCTTTTCTGTTCTTTCTTTATCTTGCTCTCTCTCTCTCTCTCTCTCTCTCTCTCTCTCTCTCTCTCTCTCTCTCTCTCTCTCTCTCGTTTTGAGAGAGTTTCAGGTATCCAGACTAATGTCAGACTTGTTGCATAACTAAAATGTCTTTGCATTTCTGATTGTCCTACCTCTACCTTCCAAGTGCTAGAATTACAATTGTGTGTCCCATGACCAATTTATACATGCTGGCAGCCAAACAAGGATCTTGAAGATGCACTCTACTGACTGAACTACATCCTCAGTCCTTTCTGAAGACTTCATGGAACATGGACCATTGCCTGCTGACGGCTGTAATTGGGCCTATGATGATGTCTCATATACAACAATACCCTTTCTGAGCTGTAGCATTACTACGTTTTTTTTTAACTCCTATTATTTACAGCACAGAGACTCTGCTTTAGCAGATGTTGTTTCATTTATTCACCACATCCACTCAATGCCTTGTATCAACATATAAAGCCAAACTGATTTTAGTATTTGTATTTCATCTATGAAACTATGTATGAGTAAGATACTAAATCCTTTTTCAAATTTCAAGATGAGAGCAGTCAAAATGCTGCAGTCTCAAAAGTGTACGTCCTGTGGTGATTGTCACAGAGAACCAGAACTCATTGTGCTGTAGAGATGAAGAGACTGCAAAACATTCAGTCCCAAGTGGGACATCTCCATCATAGACCCTTCTCCAAAGGTCAGAGTTCACTGAGACAAAGGGTGCAGAGGAAATGTCAAAGCCACAGGTGGGGGATGGCTACAAGGAGACAGAGTTTTCTGGACACAGCAGGGCAGCTGCACACATGAACTCACAGAAGTCTACATACAGCACACATAAGACTTGCAAAGGATCAGATGAGACAGACTTCCAGCAAGAATAGGGAAGGTGGACATCTTACCCATAACTAAGGAACTATGTGCGGTTGGTAGCTAATGGGAGAAGGATTCAGGTTTATTTGTTGATGCAGCCCCAGTTATATAGACTACCCTCCACTGAAGGTCACACATCTAAGAGTATATGCATTGTACAAACTTTAATGCACACCTGGATGAATTTTATTTTATTTGTTGGTAAGGAAGAGTGAATGGATCTGGAAGGATTGAAGGGAGCAACTGAGTATAATCAAAATTAATTGCAGAACATTCTGTAAGAACTAATAAAATGAAGAAAAGTAGGTAAGTTTTATCAGAGGTTTTCTGCATTTGTGTGTGTGTGTGTGTTATTTAATTTATGTTCGTCACACTAAATCCCACAGATGCACACAGTTTAGTAACATTGGTAATTTCAGGTATCTACTGGGAGCATGAGACCTGACTCCTTTGAGTTTTCAAGTTTATTCACAATGTGTTGTGCAAACATCTGTGGTGCAAGTTGAAGGAAAACCAGCAGAGGGCACTGTCTCTTCAGATGTGGTTAAAGTGTGTGACAGATAGTCCCTGTACAGAGGGAAGTCCGCGTTTATAAGACAGGAGCTTCAATAAAGTCCTGAGGAGACTTGCACTATGAGTTTGATGCACTCACGAACCGTGTCATTTTCTCCTCTGAACATGCTTCCTGATACCTACTCAGCTCTACTGCTCCTGTTAGCGCTCAGTAAGTTAAATTACCTTAAGTTTTGATGATGTCATTTTCTTGCAGCTATGGAAGTCTTTCCCCCTTCCTCACATAGCAAAGTGATTTCTCTATATTTATGTACTTACTATTTATTTTCAGGCAGGAGCAATGGAGACTCAGTGACCCAGACAAACGGCCTGGTTACCATCACAGAGGGGTTCCCTGTATTGCTGAACTGCACTTATCAAACTCTTTACCCAGATTCTTACCTTTGGTGGTATGTGCAATATACCAACAGAGCCCCTCAGCTACTTTTGAGGAGCTCCACAGACAACAAGAGGACAGAGCACCAAGGGTTCCACGCCACTCTCCATAAGAGCAACAGCTCCTTCCACCTGCAGAAGTCCTCAGTGCAGCTGTGGGACTCTGCCCTGTACTACTGTGCTTTGAGTGACACAGTGAGGGAGATTGCAGGGGAAATTGCACACAAACGGAGGGTACAGGAGGGCTGTGGGGGAGTGGCCCTGTGAGGGAGGGCTGTGTGCTTTCTCTAAGTGGGGTTTACTCAGCTGAAATCTGAAATCAAATTTCAGATCATATCCCTAGAAATCTAAGAATGTGTAGATATCCTGACAGGATAGGATGAAAATCATTGCTAGAGACAACCAGGACTTTTATTCTGAACTGAATATTAGCAATATTAACTGAAATACTGTTCTCTCTCTAAGTGGAGAACATTTCCAGGAAAATCCTGACATGGGATTTATCTCTACCAAGTTGTCTAACAAAATTTAGTGATTGAATTTCTTCAGAATTGTCTTTTGTTGTTTTACAAATTTATGACTAAATGAGGAACATAGACTCCAGTCTTTAAAAATCTGCTTCAGTCCCACTCCACAAGTAATTTAGATTCTTTCTCTCCTTGGTTCCTGTTACAGAGAGTTCAGCCTAACTTCTTGCCTCAGTTACTGTTCTATTGTTGTAAAGGTACACCATGGCCAAGACAACTTATAGAAGAAACATTTAATTGAGGGCTTAACTAAAGTTTCAGAGGATGTATCTATGACCATCATGATGGAGATCGTAGTAGCAGACAGGCAGGTTTCAGGAGCCTTGAGTACCAGCCTCAGTATCCTCTCAGGACTCAGAACAGGGTGTCTATGTCAAGAAGTGATATGAGGGTAAAAAAAATTAACTCAAGCATATTACCTCTGCATGTTACTTATTTTTTGGGCAAGGGAAAATTAAAGTGAAGGGCATTCTCCATGAGGTTTTTAGCTTTTACAGTCAAAGTTGAAAATTCCATAAGTAAAGACAATGATAATATGCATATCAAAATCACAAAAATGGCAGGTAGAACCCGACCAGGCAGCACTCTGGAACAGGTGACACCACCCAGGAAAGAGCCAGAATTCAAAGGGAAATGCCTGACATCCCAAACCATTAGATATAGTTAGTAAACAACCCTGTATACTGGACTCCCCTATTCTCCTCATCTAATCTCTTTTGTGACAACCAGCTTCAGGGACACCCAGATTTGATTGTTAGCAAAGGTGGGACATGCTACCTTGCTACTCTGTGCCTGTCTTCTTTTAGTTACTTCTATGTAGTCTGTTAGCAGGTAATTTTGTAAGATTGATTTTATGTAAATTTGACCATTAGAACAAAGATTCAATGTTATTAGTCTAAGACATTGTGGTGTGGGGAAGTGGAAAGGTCACTCAGTTGCCCAAAAACAGAAGTTACACTGCTGTGGTGCTTTGGGAATGAATTCTATTTTGAAGGGAGAATCATAGCCTCCTAAGTTTTTTTGCAGATATGACAGTGACTTTTTCAAAAGTCAAGTGTTTCCATAGCTTGCAAAACAGGTTATTCCATGTGAATGTGTACATATTTATTTCCTGTGTATCTGCCTATTGGTCTATCAGCTATACATTTACTCTATGGTCTTATGGGCTCCAACAGGTGGGCATGTCCTGGAGAAGTAGCTGAGATCTTACATCTGATTACTAGGAAGGGCAAAAGAGAAGTAGAGCCTGGATGTGAGTTGGGCTTTGAGATTCAAAATTCCACCACCATTGTGACTTACCTCCTCTGAGCAGGCCACACCTTCTGACCTTCCTAAATAGTTCACCAACTAGGAAAAAGTAATACTCAGATATACGAGCATATGAGGGCCTTTCTCATTCAAATCACCACAACCCTCAACAGCTTTCACTCAGTGAAACTGCTCAGGAAATATAGCAGGTAGAACTCTGAAAATGCTGTCATGTGAGGCAGCCCCTCCCCTTTCCTACACACTGTGTCTGAAGCAGGCTGGCCATGAAGGACTCTTTCCAGAAAGCCCTCTCCCTTAATATCCATTCTCATAGGTGTTATGGTTTTGGCACCAATGTAATGGTTGTAGTAAAATGGTGCAGTTCCCAGAGGGGCACAGCAGGCCATGAGGGGCAGAAGGTCCCAGGCAGGGAGCCACATAGCAGGTAAAAGACCTCAGTGGGTTAACCAGTCCCACAAGGAGCCATGGTGGATGAGAGACAGAGACGGATAGGCATGCCATGCAGTGTTGAGTTTGGATACAGTTTATTCAGTTAAAAGGGAAGAAGAGGAGAGGAGCCATGACAGCAGCCACCTCTTCCAGAGAGAGGTGGGGCAGAGAGAGATAGCTCACAGGCAGGAAGCAGAAGGAAGATCCACTTACTTTGGTAGAAGGGGGGAGTGGGCAAGGCTTGTCTCTTAAAGGGACCGGGCAAATCAGTAGCAGGTTGATGTAGGAGGGTCATCTGTCTATGTGTTACTTTCATTGGTTAATTAAGAAACTGCCTTGGCTTTTTGATAGGACAGCAACTTAGATAGGCAGAGTAGACAGAACAGAATACTGGGAGAAAGAAAGCAGAGTCAGGCAGACGCATAAATCTCCTGCCCAAGATGGACATAGGTGTGCAGCTGCAGCCCTGACATGGGGGAGACTTGACAGGAGGCTTATCACAGTGGTGGCTTTATCAGATCCCCACCAATTACAAGAAATTGTGAGAAAACAAAATTACCACAGCAGAAATTCATACTTAAATTCAGATTGACATGTCATTGATTTGGATAAGCTTAAATGTTCAGAAACATCAGCCCACATGACTAAGATGTATACTTTATTTCACCAAGTGCTTATGCTAATGTCATGAAATATAAGCCTCTCGTACACGTTCCAGAACCATTTGGATCATGTCTCAAAATTGGAAACTGGGAACAGCTATTTCTGTCCTGTGTTTAGAGACCATAGGAAAACACTTACAGCTAATCTACTTGATATAAAGTTGATAAAATAATTAAATTTGAAGATCTAATAGATTAAGTCATAAAAGGCAAGTAAACAAATCTTATTATTAAATTAAGACATCATTTCTACAATATATTGGTATTTTTAAAAATATGATGCATTTAATTATGCAATATAAAACAAATATTTCACATATAATGATCAGAGAAAAGATAAATGACAAACTAGAGAGCTATGTTTGCAATTTTTATCAGAATAATATTTGTAGCAACTGATTCTACCAAAATATTTACACATCTTCAATGTAATATATACATATAACTTCTCATTCAAAGATAGCTCTCAAAAGTAAAAGTGGAGCCCTTCTAAAGGTCACACAATAGGGGATTATTTCATTATACAGTAACTAAATATGATCCCAACAACTGCTTTTGCCCAAGGGATGGTATCTTATCTTCTACAGCTGAAAAATTCTGGCATGCCAGTTGTCTTTATAAGGACTGAGCGCCATGTTTTTTTCCCGTGCGTGCGCCGGGCCCCCCGAACGCGAGGGCGGCAGGTGTTAACAAAAGGGCGGGAGCCGTGGTTCTTTGAAGCGACCAGCACCTTTTTTGGGGCTTTCTTCCGGTCTCTCCCCCCCGGAGGGGGGAAGTGCCCGTATAATAACAGGGGGCGTCTCTCGCGGGAAACGGGGTTCCCTGGGGCGGCCCCATTGATTCCCAAATTGTCTCTCCTTTGCTGTGTTCATGTTGAAACAGCAGCTGAGTGGTTACAACAGTAACTGAATTGGCTTAAATATTGACTTTCAGAGTTTCACAAATTAACTGACTGCCACCTTGTGATTCAGTCAGCTTCATCCCCATTGCAACGACATTTTTTCCAAATATAGATTATATGAGCTTCCCAGATAATAAGAAATTCTTAATTCCCAATAAGATATACATGAGCATGGCTAGAAGTAGTGACAGTAGAAGTAACAACTTTTACCGTAAGAATTATTGCTAGGGTATAGTTCTGTTAGTTTTGTCTTTATATCTTTCTTGGTATTTTTCCTTTGCAGTGTTTAATATTGTTTTTGTGTTCCATGTGTTTAGTGTTTTGGTTATTATGCCTCAAGGGAACTTTCTTTTATGGTCCAATCTATTTGTTCTGTAAGTTTTTTATACTTTTATAGGCATATCCTTACCTTCACACAAATCTAACTCCAGACCTTCATTTTCTCTTTTTGGAAAACAAAGAAATAAAAAGCGAACCATAATAGAACAAATAAACAACAACAAAATATAAACCACACGAGGAGCTCATATACATGCAAAGACACATGCATGCACACAAAAATATATAACATCACAAAACTGGAAACCATAATATATAAGAAAGTAACTGATATGCTAAATAATGACTCATATAAAGCATTAAGAGACCTAGAAAACAAACAAACAAAAAATACAATTGAGTTTATTTGAGTTGGCCGTCTACTGCTGGGTATGAGACCTACCTTAAGTGTGGGTTACATACCCAGGTAAATGTTCTTGGAGAAAACTAAATTTTCCCTTGTGAGCAATTTTCAATTGGAGATACCTTCTCAGTTAGAAGCAGATAAAGTCCATTTTCCCCTCTTAGCACTGTGACCCCATCTGTATCAGACATGTGAGGGCTCTTTGCATGTTGCCACCAACTCTATGATTTCATATGTGATACAATGTATCTTCAGGGCATTATATCCTTAGTGCCTTCCATCCCCAGTGTCTCATGTAATCCTTTTGTTTCCTCTTCCACAAAATTCACTGAACCCTGAGAGAAGTTTAATGGAGACAATCTATTGAGGACTGGGTGTTCCAATGTCTCTCATTCTCTGCATATTTTCCAGGTGTGGAGTTGTAGATCTCTGTGTTTGTTTCCATCTACTACAAGTGAAAGCTTCTCTGGTGATTGTTGAGTAAGACATTGATCTATTGGTATAGCAGAAAGTCATTAGAAGTCACTATATTGCTATGAATGTTTAGTAGGACAATGATATTTGATTTTCCCATAGGTTCATAGCCTGTCTACTCTCAAGTTTTTGGCCACCAGAACAGTATTAGGCATGGATTCTATCTAATGGGCCCTAAGTTAATTCAGAATGTGGTAGATCACACCAATATCAAATGTCTCTTTATCATACTACTGTATCATGTATAGAGAAAAAGGGACTTTTAGCCATGTTGTTGTTTACCTTTCTCCTCTGGTATCATACGTAAGCTTTGCTAGATTTAAAGGAGAGGAAATAGACTCACTAGTGTGTTCAAACATCATTCTTAATCTCTCAACACTAGAGCACACTTGATACGACATATTTGTTTGTTAAGTGTCTGAGTCCCTCACAGGTAAGAGAACACTTAAGCAGAGGCCTCACTGGTTAAGGATGCAACCACAAGGTGGTAGTAGACCTCAGCTGCTGGGGAGTATGCAGAGGACTCACTTCCTTGCATGCTGATTGTGCAGGCTTAGGGCAGAAGCACAGCCTTTTCTCTTCGGCTGAGTGGAAGACTCAAGATGTAGAATTGTTCCTTAGAAAGAACAACATCCTGATAGCAGCAGCTGAGCAGCTAGTCATCACAATTTATACTGGGTCTTAATTTATTTGAAAAGAATAGTGAAGACATATGTTCCTTATTTATTCATGTTTCTGTGGTTGCAGCGGCATGGTGAGTTAAGATTTTAGGGCTACAGAATAATCTGCGGGTATTTCTGACACATCCAGAAGGCACTCTATGTTAGTCAGATTTTCTCTAGTACTATTTAAAAGGAGAGAGAGAAGAAAAGAAAATTGGGCAAAGTGATGAGGTGACCACCTTTCTCCTTTCTTTCCATCTTTCTGCATAGGGGTGAGCCAAGGAGAGCAGGTGGAGCAGCATCCTTCTACCCTGAGAGTCCAGGATGGAGCCAGAGCTGTCATCAACTGCACATATGTAGACAGAACCGCGTACAACTTCCTTTGCTATAAACAAGGATCTGGAGAGCATCCTAAGCTCATTGTTGAATTCATTCAAATATGGAAAGAAAAGAGGACTAAAGACCGATAGCTTTACAAGATAAGAAAGCCAAACACTTTTCCCTGTACATTACAGACACCCAACCTGGAGACTCTGTCATGTATTTCTATGCCGCAGATACCCACTGCTTCCCAGTCACATACAGCCTGTCCTCAAACCTGCCACAGTGCCTGGAGCCCCATCAGCATCTTGTATCACAGGCCTTCCAGTGCAGCATTTGCCAGTTGTTAGTGGGCAAGTGACAACTACAGTGTGGACATTAAAATACAGAATAAGTAGGTTAGCTTCAAGTACCTGAAGCTCTTTTGGACTGTTTTTCTCCTTTTTTTAAAAAAAATATTTTAAAATTTGAAACACAGTTTTGTCATTCCCGTCCCCTGGTTGCAGCCCATGATTTCTGTCATAGACAATCAGAACTCACGTTCTTCAGAGAAGAAGATGCTGCAGCACACCTGACCCAGATGGGACACATCAATCACACAACCTCGTCCCGCGGTCACAGGTCACTGAGGAAGAGGGAATGGAAAGAATGTCAGAGCGCTAGGTGGGGGATGAGTACAAGGAAAAGAGTGTTTTCTGGACACAGCAGGACAGCTGTCCATATGTATTCACAGGTTTACAGCACATGTAAGACTTGCAAAGTATCACGCAGACAGAGTTTGATCAAGGAGTGAAGGTGTGCATTCTCACCTTTAGCTAGGAAGCTATGTGAAGTTGGTAGTTGCTGGGAGAGAGACCCAGGTTTTTTTTTTAAAGTATATCCCCTAGTGCATAGACCGCCCTCCAGGGAAGTCCACACATCCAAGAGTATATGGGTATCACCTCCTGAAATGCAAACCTTGATGTGTTCTATTTTTTAAATGAGTGAACAAAACTGGGTTTATAGTGAAGAGTGTATGGGTCTGGCAGGATTGAAGGGAGCAGATGAGCATAGTCAAAATTAGTTCCATAATATATTCTAAGAACTAATAAAACGAGAAAAGATGATTTTTATCAGAAATATGTGTGTTTTTGTGTGTGTGTGTGCCTTATTTTATGTTTATTCATCACAGTAAATACCAAATGCTACACATAATTCAGTCACATTGTTGATTTCTGGAACCCACTGAGGACTTGAGCTCTCTCTCCTTTGGGGAGGTTTGAAGTTTGTTCACCAGGTGTTGTGCAGTTTGAACAGAAATCAGCAGAGGGCGATGCCTCTTCAGGTGGTGGCTCTACATCACAGACTGTCACTGTGCAGGAGGAAGTCTTTGTTTGAGTTTCAATAAGGTCCTGGGGAGACTTGCCCTGTGAATTTGGTGAACTTAATAAGCAAGTGTTATTGTCTTCTGCGAACATGCTTCCTGACACCTGCTCAGTCCTGGTACTCCTGTTAATGCTCAGTAAGTCACATTTACCCTAAAGCCTGATAATGTAATTTTCTTACAACTATGGAAGATTTTGACTACTTTCTTACATAAAAAGTGATTTCTTCCTATTTATTTATTTATTTATTTATTTATTTATTATTTACTTTCAGGGAGGAGCAATGGAGACTCAGTGACCCAGCCAGAAGGCCTGGTTACTGTCACAGAGGGGTCACCTGTGATGCTGAACTGCACCTACCAGACTACTTACTCAATTTCCTACATTTGCTGGTATGTTCAATATCTCAACAAAGCCCCTCAGCTACTTTTGAGGAGCGCCACAGACAACAAGAGGACAGAGCACCAAGGGTTCCACGCCACTCTCCATAAGAGCAACAGCTCCTTCCACCTGCAGAAGTCCTCAGTGCAGCTGTCAGACTCTGCCCTGTACTACTGTGCTGTGAGTGACACAGTGAGGGAGACTGCAGGGGAAGCTGCACACAAACCAAGGGGGCAGGAGGGCTGAGGGGGGTGGACCTGTGAGGGAGGGCTGTGTGTTTCCTCTAAGTGGGTTTTACTCAGTCTCCTGAGACACATCATCAAATGTAAAACTAGGAATTTGTGGATACTTTGATAGGATAGGATGAAAGTCATTGCTTGAGACAACTGGGGCTTTGATCCCAAGAAATACTGTTCTTTCCCTAAAGTGGAGGACCTCTCACAGAAAATATCTCCAGGAAAACCCTGACATGAGATTTTGCTCTACCAATATGTCTTACAAAATTTAGTGACTGATATTCTCCAACAATATTTTGTTACTAGCCTGCAAATTTATGACCCAAATGAGGAACATAGACTCTAATCTTTGAAGATCTCCTTCAGTCTCACTCCACGAGTTACTTAGAGTCTTCCTCTACCTGGTCCATCTTACAGAGAGTTCAGGCTGACTTCCAGTCTCAGTCACTGTTCTATTGCTGTAGAGATAACCATCACCAAGACAACTTACAGAAGAAATCATGTAATTGAGGTCTTGATTACAGTGTCAGAGGGTGAGTCCATCTCTATCATGGTGGTGAGCATAGTAGCAGACAGGAAAGCATGGAGCAGTGAGTGAGCACTTCTTTCTGATCATAAACAATAGTCTGAGAGAGGGAAAGACTGGGCCCAGCTTGGGCTTTGAGATTCCCAAGCCACCACCAGTGACACCTCCTTTGATGAGGCCATACTTACTGACCCTTCCTACACAGTCCACCAACTGGGAACTAAACATTCAGGTCCTATGAGGGCCATTCTCATTGTAACCTTCACACTACCCAACAGCCTTCACTTTGTGCAGCTGCTCAGGAAATAGAGCTGCGGGCTCTCTCAAGATGATGCCCCGAGAGCAGCTCCTTCTCTTTCCTACATGCCGTGTAGGAGGCCATCTGGTCATGAAAGACTCTTTTGAGAAATCCTTTCCCCTTCATGTCCACTCTCATTCTCTACTGCACTTTGCTTAAATTCTCATCATGTGGTGTAGTCACTTGCCTGAAATTAGAGTTAGGTCGTCTTATAATTCTTGTGAAATATGGAAAAAAAGATGACAAGATTTTGATCCATCTCAATTCTGGAACCAAAATACTGATTTAAAGTAACATGCTCTGGTACTCATATTTATCTGTCTGTAAAGGAAGAAAGATCTGAAATCAATGGCTATGAGGTCCCTCAAGGAAGTTTTATGTTTGTGTACACAAAGAGCAACAAAATAGTACATATCTTGGCCTGGATGGATTTTAGCAGAATGGTTATCAGAGGCATGAGAATGACTTCACTTAGCAGCTGATGGGAGCAGATACAGAGTCTCACATCCAAATACTGTGGGAAGTTGGGGAGTACTAAAGAGGAGGGGAGGAATAATCAGAAGAATCAGAGTGGTCAGGGACACTACAAGAACACAGCCCACAGAATCAACTATCTGGATCTCATGCAGGCTCATGGAGATCAGGGAGCCTATAGGGGTCTGACCCTCTGCATATGTTATGCCTGAGTAACCTAGTGTCCTTATATGATTGCAGACAGTGGGAGCAAGCTTTCCCTGATTCCTTTGCTTTTTTATGGGACACTTTTCTTCATACTGGGTTGTCTCATACAGCCTTGATATAATGGTATGTGCCTGGGTTCTCTGTAGTTTGTTATGCTGTGTTTGGTTGATGTCCCTGGGAGGGCTGCTCTTTTCTGACAAAGTACAGAAGGGGGTGGATCTGCGGAAAAGGGGGAAGTGGGGGGGAAACTTTGAATGAAGGAGAGGTAGCGGGGCTCCAGTAGGAATGTAGTATATGACAGAAGAATTTTTAAAAATATTAAATTCATAGAATGTGAAATGATCATATCAGTGTAACTAGTCTAGATGCTTAAAAACAGTATACTCTGTCTTACTGGTTAGGGACCAAAATAGAATGTTAAATTGAGTTTCTGAACTCCCCAAATCTACTTCAAATGGCACAGCACAGAATAGAATCTCAGAGATGACTGCTTGATAAACCTAGATTGAAGGCTAAATTGAATCAAAATAAAAAACCCTCAGTGGCAGGCATGGGAAACTTCCATTCAAGTTACTGGGCAGGGGCTTCAAAAGTCTCTTCCAAACAAAATAGTGAATTTCCGTTGTCGTTAATTGGCTCATAGAATTTGAAGGTAAGACTGTTTTGCTAAGAGTACTGCATCCTTCAGAAACAGGCTTTGGAGGAATTTACCAGAAATGACCTACAGACTCTTACTTAAGAAGAAGTTCTCATAGTATAACTGAGATTCCAAGGGAGGGATGTGATAAATCCTATTAAGTCTTACAGACTATGAACCTAAACAATGACTTCAGTGGCAAGATATCCACAAGGATGCAGTAGTATCACTTTTATTTCCCCTGGGAAATACTGACATATTGGACTTAAGGCCTGCTCAATAAGAAGGACATTAGGCCCAGTACTGTAAACCTTGTTTACCACCCACATCTGAAGAGGGCCTAGACCCTAGAGGAGTGATGTGGGAGTGTCATATATCAATCTGTTGATTTCATTGGTTCAATAAACTGCCTTGGCCCTGATAGGTTAGAACATACGTGGGTGGAGTAAACAGAGTAGTATGCAGACAGGAAGAGGAAGTGAGCTCAGAAATCATGCAGCTCCGCTCAGAGATGCCAGGCTCCTCTCTCACGGGCGGATGGGATAGCTCAGCTCTCTGAGATACACTCGCAATGAAGCTCCGACCCAAGATGGATGTAGGCTAGAATCTTCCCGGTAAGCACACCTTGGGGTGCTACACAGAATATAAGAAATGGGCTAGTCCAGGTGTGAGAGTTAGCCGAGAAGAAGCTAGATATAATGGGCCAAGCAGTGATTAAATGAATACAGTTTGTGTGTTGTTATTTTGGGCATAAGCTAGCCAGGTGGCCCGGGGTGTTGGGGACGCAACCCCGACGCCTCAATTTCAACAGATGGCGCCCGGATGTGTGGGGCAACTGAATCCACAGAAAGCCTGAGACAGCTTGGAAATGAATTCTAAAACAAAATGACAGCTTTGTGCATGGTTTCTTGGTAGCAGCACTCTCTCGGGTCTACTCTGCTTGCTAGAGGCAAGCAAGCGCTCTCATCTAAGAGAGGCTTCCTGACTCAGCTTTAGCTGCAAATCCCTGCAGCTCACTAAGAGGTCCTGCCACGAAACACTTAAACGGTGTTGACAAAAAGCTGAATGCATGCTTTTCGGTTTTCAGCCATAGCAGAAAAAAAAAGCTGCGCCGTTTAAAAATGCTGGCTTTCTGGGCTGTCCTGCCAGGGCAAACTCGTGCAGTTTGCAAGCTTAGGCTGCTGAAGCTCGCTTGCTGGCTGGGACCTTGAAACACTGTAGACTTGTGGCACTGAACACGGCCCTGGCCGGTACCTCAGCCAAAAGGTTGGAACGCCTTTAGTCCTACTGAGATTGCTTGGTAAAGTAAAGACTCATGTGGTCAGAAAAAGAGAGATATATAGTAAAGAGAGATTCAAAGACAAAGAAAAATTTTTAAATGGTTTACAGTGTGTTAAAAATATATGCAAGCTAAAAGTAAGTTCTTAAGAGTAAAAAAAAATGAAAGAAAAAGAGAAGTTGGTTATGGTAGTACACACCTTTAATCCCAACACTTGGAAAGCAGAGGGAGACTGACCTCTGTGACTTCAAGGTATGGTAGCACACACCTTTAATCCCACTGCCTAGAAGGCAGAGACAAACAGATCTCTGTGAGTCCAAGGTGTAGTAGCATACACCTTTAATCCCAATGCCTGGGAGGCAGAGACAGGCGGATCTCTGAGAGTTCAAGAACAGCCTGGTCTACAGAGCTATTCCAGGTCAAAGATATACGCTCAAAAAGTTAAAAGTAAAAATAAACAAAATAGAGGTTAAAATAAAGTGCACAAAGATGGAAAATACACAGAGAATCTTGATACTGTATGCTATTATGCTCTGTTTGAATCATTTGAATGCTGAGGAAGGAGAAACAGCTGCTAAAAGATATTTGTTTATAAATGCTGCTGAACTAACCAAACATAGATATTGTGAAAATGCCTTGACTTTGAAATTTGGATCCAAGGACATGATACTTTGGAAAGGAGTTTCTTTTTTTGTTTTCACAGAGGAGGAGACCCTGTTCATTTCTTCTATTCCGATATGGTATGATGGACCATGCCCTCCTGAAGGGTTGCTGTGAACGCCTTCAGAAAATTGCTTCGCTCAACTGCCAACTGAGATGAAACTAGCACACAGGTTATACCATGAAAGACCTAATTAACGATGCCCCCATTCAGCAGGAAGCAGTTTGGAGAGAAATAACTGTGCCCATATTTCCAAAAAATTGTTTATAAATGTTCTTTTACATTTAAAGGGGGATATGATATAGGCTAGAGAATATGGCATTTTAAATGTTTTGATAACTTGGGGTTTTTCATGACAATGAGACACTCTGCTCCTGGCAGCACCAATCTACTTCAAGAAAAAGATGGGCATCGAAGAGGATCCTTATGGAGTTTGATAGCCATTTGGGCAAGAAACTGCTCTTGCCTGGACTATTGCATAAACTGGACACAGAGAACCCACAGAGAGAGGACTACTGAACTTGCCTAAAGGTGAGATGGTCTTTTGGGGTTCCTGATTCATGAAAGAGTCTGCAAGACATTCTTCAGGACAAGCAGATAGTGACTGCCTTTGAAATTTCCTGCTTTGTGGAATGTCTGCTGAAAACTATGGGCCTGTAGGCTGAAGATGGATGCCCCAACGGTACAGAGGAACTTTGGGTGACTGTACAGGCAGCGAGATGTCTCTGTCCTTTCTAGAGTTTGAACGTTGCTTATTTCTTGTTTGCTTAGGTAATATTGTATCTTTCTGGAGTCTTTGATGGAATTAAGAATAGTTAGTTATAGTTATACATTTCCTTAGTTATGATAAAGATTATTGTAATGTAATTTTGCTATGTTAAAGTTAAAGCCTTTCCTTTTTGTTTAAACAGAAAAAGGGGAAGTGATGTGGGAGTGTCATATATCAATCTGTTGATTTCATTGGTTCAATAAACTGCCTTGGCCCTGATAGGTTAGAACATAGGTGGGTGGAGTAAACAGAGTAGTATGCGGACAGGAAGAGGAAGTGAGCTCAGAAATCATGCAGCTCTGCTCAGAGATGCCAGGCTCCTCTCTCGCGGGCGGATGGGATAGCTCAGCTCTCTGAGATACACTCGCAATGAAGCTCCGACCCAAGATGGATGTAGGCTAGAATCTTCCCGGTAAGCGCACCTTGGGGTGCTACACAGAATATAAGAAATGGGCTAGTCCAGGTGCAAGAGTTAGCCGAGAAGAAGCTAGATATAATGGGCCAAGCAGTGATTAAATGAATGCAGTTTGTGTGTTGTTATTTTGGGCATAAGCTAGCCAGGTGGCCCGGGATGTTGGGGACGCAACCCTGACACCTCAATTTCAACAGAGGAGAACCTACTGTGGCCACTTTGCTAAATCAATGTACATGTAACAGTATTGTAAATACTTATAATTGTACACACTTACAAACATAGATTTCACCTCTTATCAACAAACTTTATTTTGAAGCACATCTAAGCAACTCTTGTCATTGACAACTGTTCAAAAAGCAGGGAATAAATACTGAGAAATCTCTAATCCCTGTCAATACATTTACAATGCATTTCCAGTACCATAGAACACCACAGGGAACACCAAAGATAAGGAGCAGGAGGGACTGTAAGAAACAGAGGATCAGGACACCAGCTGAAAGAATGACAAAAAGGAGAATATTTATTCATTGTTGAAATGAATGCAAATGAGAACACACAGTATATAAATAAATATGGAGCTTCTCCCAAATGCTGAGCACACATTTACAATACCTAGCTATATCACTCTTTAGAATTTAATCAATGGTCTATATCTTTCTACAGGGATACTTGCTCTTCTATGTTTATTAAATGCTATATTCATGATCACTAGGAATTGGAAACACTTTCAGTGCCCATCAACTGCTGGGTGAATTGTGAAAATGTGGTACATTTACACAGTGAACTATTCAACTGTTAAGAAAAATGAATTTTTTCAGGTAAGTGGTTGGAAGAAGAATTGTGGAGGAAGGATTACTAAAACTAAAAGCATTTGAAAAAACATTATGAAACCCTCTGTTATAGAAACTTCCTGAAACATATACTCCTACCAAAGTGGAGGCTATGAGTATAAACACACTTAGAAGGTCATTTGACATGACCATTTAGTAAAATGAAAATAGTAATTTCCCAGTAGGAGTTAACTTGACTTTTAAGTTAAATTCCTGAGATTCAAATTAGATTCAAAAGGTAAAACATTTTGAAGGCTCTTCTTCACCAAATACCCCTCAATTACTATTTTCATTTTCCAGGTGATGATAAAGAGGCCATAAATATATTTTGTATCTTGCCTGAATGAATGATTAAGTTGAACTTACTCACACAACCCAGAATCTCTTTATTTTGCACATATATGTAGCCATCAAGATTCCAGAGCCTTTGGCTTATGCTATTTTACATATAGAACTTAAAACCTAAGAAGACTGAGAGAATCCCAGTGTCCTGAAGGCAGAAAGTGAAGTGCAATATGTAGACTTTGCTGGGTGAGCAAGTCAGTTTCTGTTAGCCAGAAATGATTTTTTTATTAATTTATTTATTTATTAAAGATTTCTGTCTCTTCCCCACCGCCGCCTTCCATTTCCCTCTCCCTCCCCCAATCAAGTCCCTCTCCTTCCTCAGCCAAAAGAGCAATCAGGGTTCCCAGCCAGAAATGTTTTAATGGCAAACGGGAACCTTTTTCAAATTTTCAAATCACTCCATAGAATAGAGTGCAATAACTTAGGTGTTTCTTCCCTTGTCCTGGAATTTCAAAATAGTTGAGTATTTTTTATGTACTGCAATTTCTCCCCTGAAAAAAAAGCTTTAATTAAAAAATGCCTTAAAATTGACATTCACTTAAAACGGAGAAAATATGGCCTTTGAAGTAGCAGTGATCCTCAACCCAATCCAAGAGTTCATTATTTCCATGTCTTTAAGCAAAGATCGCCACATTTAACTGGTTATTCTCTACACTATTATATTTCCTGTGTGAATTCACGTTTGGACTAGTTGTTTCTGTGTTTTCAACGTGCTAATTATCAAGAACATTGTCTAGATGCCACTAAAGATGGACTCTTCCCCAGCCTTTGTGACTACGATACCCCTTGTACTCAGTAAGTAAAGTGATTTACACTTTTCAAGCTTTCATGACAGAAAATTCTTGAGCTCTAAATTAATCCATGAGCTTTTGTCTTTAACGTGACATGCATATCTGTTTCGTTTTGTTTTTGTTTTCCTCCAGAAAGAACCCATGAAGACTCAGTGACACAGAAAGTAGGTCAAGTGACCCTCACAGTTGAATAAAAGTTTTGTTTTGTTTCAGTGGTTGTACAGCCTTTGTTGACTTTAGATCAAGTGTATGAAGTCCATAGATCAGGTCACACACTCAGTGTTTATTCTGGATTTGTGTTGTAGGATTGAGGGTGACTACAATACAGTGGTAAACAGGAAAGGTGGAGAACGGGACAAATGAACAGATGAGCTCAACCTTATGGGCACTTGTGACACCTGAACTACTCCTGGGAGTGTTAAAATGGTATGGGTGGCCTGAGGCCTTAGGATATCATCAGGCTAGGCCAGCATATATGGTGTGTAGCCCAAACAAAGCTTGGAGATTAGAAATAGCCGGGCAGGCAGGTTCTAGTGACTCACCAGGCTGGATTAGTGCAAAGATATTACTAATCTGGTCAGACTGAAAGTAGATCACGACGAGTGGTCTAGGAAAGTACTGGACACTGGACATGGTGTGGACAGGGTAAAGTTAGGGGAGCTGGAACAGACTGGGTTGTCAGGATATGCAATCATGGCCTACCATTACTTCGAGAGTAATGGTCTCTCAGTGGCCTGGAACTCATTGACTGACTGGCCAGCAAGGCCAGGGATACATCTGTCTCTCTCTACACATTATGGGAATTACAAGTGTATGCTATAATCTATATTTTTAGGGTTTCTTTTTTTGGTTATTTTTCTTCTTATGGGTTCTGATCTGAAGACTGAACTCATAACCTCATGTTCTCACAATTACTTCATGAACTGCGATATCTCTGCAGACCTTATTAAAGAATCATTGCAAGTGAGCTTTTGCTTTAGAATATATATTAATTGTTTTGCAATTATGGCTTATTATGTACAAGATTAAATTAAAATTATTACTTATTACTATTTTAAGAACACTTTAGCCTACATAATTCTTATATTCCCAAATCACTGTTAGTATCATAGTAGAAAAAAATGGATGATAGATAGATAGATCAATAGATAGATAATATACCAAAGGGATTTATACAAGACAAAACTAAAGAAAGGATAAAAATCCAGAAAAAAATATGGGGCTGTGAGAAAGAAGCTTGTCTCCTCATACTAGAGCCTAGTTAACAATTCTCACCAGCTGAGCAGCAACAATAATACAAACACAAAATGGTTCACTTCAAAGGCAGCCAGTGTATATTTACTATCCCTTTCATACCTTGGTATTTTTTTGTCAAAATAGTAATGACCCAAACTCACAGTCTGAATATACATGACTTTGGACAGAGCCACGTTCAAGTATGGTCAGTTTCTACACAGATGTGTTCCTGGTTACACCCAGGTATGAGAGGAAAGGATCTGATCTACCCTGAACTGTTTTGGGAGCATGAGAATGAAGTTGTGATTATTCAGTGAACAATGCAGGCCATTGACATTTCACAAGCCATTGCATGAGATTAAAAAAAAAAAAATAACAGGGACAGATTTTGATGTCCCATGTGAAAGTGTGATGATGCTTTCTTTCTTTTTATGTAACATATAAAACCTAAGTCTAAATGGATCTTAGATTGGAAAGGAAAGAATTAAGCTATAAAATTTGTGAGTAAAATATGGCAGTTTAGATACTTTGGAAAATGATTGGGAAAATCCTTCCTAGATGTTGTATTAGAAGGGGAATGGAATTAAGATATATAAAAAGATATTTATTGTTCAAGATAGATAGTCAGTTACATGAAAAGAGTCCCACACTGGGAAATATATTGGCAAATCAATTATTTAATAACATGCTTCCAACCACAATGCATAAGCAACTTCATACTTCAGTGACAAAAGACAAATAAACATGACTAAAAGTCAGAGACATGTTCATAGACAGTCTTCCTAGTATGATATAGAAATGCTCAATAATCACATGAAAGAATGCTGAACACTGTGAAATTTTAGGAAAAAAACCCAAAAACCCATTGGGATATCACACGACTCCACTAAATCAGGTAACATAGAGATAATAAAGCAAGTTTTTTTCTAGTGAATGGAAAGTAGAATCCTCATGTAGTGTTCATAGAAAGGAAATATATGCTAGCTGCTTTGGAAAACAGCAAATAATTTTCTAGTAATATATGAAAGAGAATTGAAAGAGTGAATGACATAAGTAGTATGCAAATGTTCATATTTGCACATTAAGAAAAGTTCAAAGTGGAAATAACCCAGTGATTGTCTCTGCCAACTAATGAATGGAAAAATGTAGCTAACCCATGGAACGCAATGTTGCACATCAATGGAAAGTAATGACATTCTGATTCATGCTACAACATGTACTTTAAAATATACAAAATCAATTGAGAGATGCCACCTGCAAAAACTATATGGAACAAATGTCTATGCCTATGTAATAGCTATTATATTAAACTCTATACATAGCAGGATTGGAGGGATGGAGGTGGGGGTAACTGTCTAGGTTGGAATTTATTTTTATCCTGGGGAACTTTTTAAAATCTATTTAATAATGCTAAGATAGTTCTGTGAGTAAAACAATAATCACTGAATGCACTTTAAATGGCTGAATTGTACAGTGTCTGAATGGTATTTCAATAGAGCATTCACAACACAAAGCTCTTACACATTGAAAAATTTAAATTCTGATAGCAGACATTCGGAAGTAAAAATAAAGCTCTACCTTCTGAGCCTATTAAGACCCTGCCATTTTGTTTCCGTCATGTCAGTTGCAACACCCAATGTCTCCTCTCTGGAGCTTTCCCAGCCTGTTCTCTAGAGCCCAGCTTCTGTCCTTCCTAGAGCACTGTCTTTAGACAGTAGTGTTTATACACCACCCTGGTGTTCTTTCTACTGCTGTGATAAAATAAAAATAAAAAACTTGAAGAGTAAATGGTTCAGTTGGATTGCAGGATATAGTCCAGGGAAGCCTGGGCATGAACTCAAGTCTGGAGCCAGGAACCGAATGAAGTAGAACCATAGAAGAATGCTGCTTATAGCTTGATTCTCACTTCTCACTCAGCTTGTTGTCTTTATGAACACAGAACTAGACTGGGAGTCCCAGTGCCCCCAGTGGGTTTGGTGCTCTCACATTGATCATTAACTCAGAAAATGCTCCACAGATTTGCCTACATGCCAATGTGATCTGCACTTTATTCCCTCTTTTCAGATGACTCTTGCTCATTTCAAGTAGTCAAAAACTAGTACAAACTGACCTGTTTTCTTTTTGACACACAAACCATCACTACTGAAACTTTAAACTTTCTTCTTTGCCCCCAAGATGCAATGCTAACACTATAATCTAAAATATAACATGACATTAAAATATCTAACGTTCCTTTAATAGTTCCATCTTTTAGTTGTGGTCTCCTATAAAATTATGTATATTTCCTGTGGGTTGTATGTGATTTGGTGTGGTGTGGTATGTATGGTGTGGTGTGTGTCTGATGTGTGTGTGTGTATAGCTTGTGGTGTATATGATATGTACATGTGAGTATGTGTTTGCATGGGGTACGTGGATGTATGTGTGTGGTATGTGTGTCAACTGTGTATGTGCTCTGTGTGTGTTCATATGTCTAAGTGATTTGTGTGTAGGACTATGTATAGTGTATGAGTGTGTTCGTCTCTGTGAGTAAGGGCACTCATGTAGCCTGGTGCATGTCAAAAAAAATCTTGAGATGTGGGTCCTTACAATCTACTTTATTTGTTACAGAGTCTCTACTTTAGTACTCTAGGCTATCTGACTCCAAGACTTTCCTGGGAGTATGTTCTAACATTACTGCCAATCTAGCTTTAGATCAGTGGTTCTCAACCTTCCTAATGCTGTGAGACTTTAATACAATTCCTGATATTGTGGTAACCCCCAAACCACAGGATCATCTTCATTGTTAATTCATAACGTTTATGATTCATAAAATAAATATCTGATATTTCTGATGGTCTTAGGAGATTCCTGTGAAAAGGACATTTGAAACCTAAAGGGGTCACAACCAATAGGATGGGAACCATGTCTCTAGAAGTAAAGGATTATGGACATATGCTGCCATGTCCAGCCTTACACGAGTTCTGGAATTCTGAACTCCGGACTTCTGTTGTATGCCAAATGATTTAAAACACTGTGTCATCTTCTAGCTTATTTAACAATATTTTTACTAAAAATATGACATTTGTAACTCATGTTGTATTGCTGATGCGCTTCAATTTAGGAATTAGATTCTATCAACATAACACAGTGTAGAATCCTGCTGTATTCCACATGTGACAAGAAAGCTGCCCTGCTCCAAGCAACGTGGTGCCCTTGGATTTCACACATGCTGGGCTCTGCAAATGACCACAGTAAGCTGAAAGCAGCAGGAATTGCCCGTCTTATTTTCGATGTGCTTACTTCAGACCCAACTTCAATATGATTCTAACTCCTTCCATCTTCGGGAAGTGCTTGAAAATCTGACACTTCTTAAATAATCTTTATTCATTCTAACACTTGTAGATTTGAATTTATTCTCCTTTATATTGCTGTTCTTTAAGTTATGGGAAATCTGAAAGAAATTAGAATGTGAACATGCACACACACTCCACAGGTTCATTAATAGATTAATTGTTCACATATTAAAGGTATTGGTGAACTATCTATCTCCAGGGAATTCCACTCCTATAGGAAGGAATAGATGAGAGAAAAGCAAAGGGAAGAGCTTCCTTCTTGCTCTTGGAATCAAAGAAAAATACATATCATGACTTAGTCAATGCAGTTCATTGACCCAGAAAAAGCTCCAAGTTTTCCATCTCACGTTCTTTCCTGGAGGACAGTAATTTCACCAGCCAGTGAGTTCTCAGGGTTGTAGTTCCCCTGCCTCCAGCAGTAAAACATTCTCATCTAGAGTCACAACTTGTCATGGAAGCAGAGGCACTCTTTCTTCATGTGTTGTCCTGTTTCCTTTGTGCTGCAGAGCATCCACCAAGGGCGACATCTCTACCATCACACATCACCACCCTAGCAGTGGTGAACATTCAAACTCAACCTGAAACTATTGCACCTGAATTCCGGGATGCATTTCATAAACTGCTTTCATTATAAATGTTAACAATCCATTCTGCTTACAGAAAATCCATGAACTAATATGTCGTCACAGATTAGGAAAAGAAGCAATGCACTTGGTGAAAGTTTTGCATTGTCGGTGAAAAGGGGACAGAGCTGGTGACTGGTTGTGGACCCTCAGGACATTTTTTCTCATTTAACCTCCAGAGGGCGCTGCTGCACTGCTGCACTCACCAGCGTTCTTACTTCAGTTCAGAGCTTCCCCACTTGCTCACAGCTCATCCTTCTTGCCCCTGCTTGTTTATAGGAAAGGTGTGTGACAAGAATCAGATTCTTCCAGCCTCGTTTCATCAGCATCACTGTTTTTATCTGAATAGGACACTTCTCCAGCAGACCCTTCCTCACACCTATTTTCAAACTCTGTCTTTCTTCAGCCACTTCCTGCCTGTTATTACTAAACACTACCTAACATATAAATAGAACACGCTCCGTTCCTTCATGTCCCACAGTGGCAAGACAAGGATTTTTTAGGAATTAAGTATTTGGTTATTAGTGGATCAAGGTGCAGGCTAATCTAGATTATTATACCATGTTCATTTGGAAAGGTGTGTATCTAAAATTCCTTAGTCAAATCACTAACCTAAGTCCCTTCATTAAAAGGTCTTTTTCTGTTTGCATACTATGTAACATGGCACTGCTCTTGGGCTCTTGCTATTGATATTGTCCATGAAACATGGTGAGACTTTCTGTATTTATCACATTGTTGGCAACAGAATTTCAGTGTCCTCTGTCATGCATTTCATCTAAAATTGCAGCTAGTAGCCATGGAGGAGCCCATTCTTGGCAGGCTTCACTGCCTCTTTCCACTGAGAGTTACTTCGGTAGCACATATGCAGTATCTCACATCAGAGCTGCAATGATTTAACTTTAAGTTAGCATGTGCATAATTGTACCTGTTTATTATTATTTATTGGTGAAAATGTACATGTTTCACAAACAAGTTTTAGAAATTGCCCCTGCAAACTCTGAAAGCCCATGCCTTGGAATTTACCCCTTCTCTGTAGATATTCCAAACAAACTTAAGATGTAGTGGGCTTTGTTACAAGCCCTAAATCTTAAAATAGCTAAATTCTTGCTAGAAAACTACAGTTGAAGTTCACTTATTTGCCATTAGCTTGGCTGTCTTATACCACTTTTTGCTTTCTTTAAAAAATATGTTTTGAAATTAAAATATATTACTTATTTCTCCTCCTTTCCATTTTCTTGCTTCAACCTCTCCTATAAAGTCACCCACACAAGCAGAATACTCCTCTGCTGGAGGCCTCACTAGTACTAGGAACCCCAGGTGAAACACCACCCACTGCCTGTTAACACCCCATAAACCCACCCAGTAGTCCCCAACAGTACCAAGCCCTGGACTTCACATCTAGGCCCACAATTACAGCAGAGGGTCCCTACTCTACTGGAGACCAGATTACTGTATTGAAATATATATTTACCATATTGCATTGTACACTACTACCTCTGATCAAGATACTTATACATTGTTTACATTTGAAGGTTATTGTTCTTATTTATTGCACAGTTCTTTATTGTCTTAGTCTTTAAATTAGATAGGTATTGAAAATTATAGCTCAATAGTCATCTATGCTTGTCATATATTTAGGCTAATCAGGTTCTTTAGATACGTGGAGATTATGTTCAGTATAGATAGATATACCTCTTCAAAGAGCTGTAGAAAATGGCCTTTAATCTAACTTAGAGTTCCGTGGTAATGAGACACAATCACTCCTGGCAATACCGATCTATTCCTGAGAGAATGTTGATCACCAAAGACACTCTACCTGGAGCCTTTCTTCTTGGAAGAGCTGGCCTTTGGGCAAAGATATGCCCATATCTCAACCAGTGACAGAGATACAGAGTATCCATAAATAGATAAAGCAGGACTGTTATATCCTGCCAAAACAGGGTAAGATGGTTTTGAAAAGCTTCTTGTCTTTGAAAATGGTATGTTAGTTACGTTAGGCCTTAACCAAAGTTGGTTGCCTCAACATTATAAATGAGACTTTGGGTGATTGCCCAAGTAGTCAGCTGTCTCTGTCATTTCTTGCACATTTTGGAAGTTTCTCGATTGTACCTCCTGTTTACTCAATTAATATTACTTCCCTTCTCAGATCTTTGATGGAGTTAAAGATTAGATAATTGTAGTTACCCTCCTCATGATTTAGCTAAACTTAATTTCAATACATTATTTAGACTCCTTAAAATAGAATGCTTAGTAAAACTTTTGTTATGTGTTCCTTGCTTAATATTGTTTACTGTTTGTAATTTTATATTTGGTATCTATTTTTATTGTATATAGTTGTATTGGGTTTGGATCAATCTTGTTTAGACAAAAGGGGGAGATGATGGGAAACTATCAACTGATAGTTTCAATCAATCGCATTTAGTTAGGGTGTGGCCACCTAGAGCCCGGGTAGAAAAACCTGGGGATGCAGATGCGCACTCTCTCTCCGCGGTGCCCGCTGGATCTATAGGATTTCGGAACTCTCATTCTTATAGTGTAAATTTCCCCTCTTTAACCATTAAAGTATTGCTGTTACTCTTGAGCTAGCCTGATTACTTATTGTAACAACCTAATTTGCCAGCATACTGTTGAGAAAGACTTTGAGGATTCCTATATGTTCAAGCCATGTTCAGTGAGACAGTCTACTTGCTGTTGTCTTCTGATTAAGATGTAGTCAGCACCACATCCATCTGCGTGACACCATGCTCTCCACCATGATCAAAAATGGCTTGAACCTCTGTAAGCAATTTATCCCAATTAAATATTTTTCCTTTATGATAGTTGCCATTGTCATGGTGTCTCATCACAGAAAAAGAAACACTAACTAAGATAGCAGGTAAATGAACAGGAACTACAGAAGCAAGCATCACCAGCAGAATATAAGAGGTGGAAAAGAGACTCTCAGGCATAGAAGGTAGAAGGGAAGAACTGATACATCAGGCTAACAGAATCTTAAATCTAAAAGTTCCTGATTCAAAACATCAAGAAAATCTGGGACAATATGAAAAGACCAAACCTGAGAATAATAGAAATAGGAGAAGATTTTCAGCTCAAAGACCCAGAAAATATTTTCAAGAAAAATCATAGAAAATTTCCTAACCTAAAGAAGAAGAATCTATAAAAGTACAAGTAGCATGCAGAATACCAAAAGTATTGAACCAGAAAAGAAAGGCCCCCTGCCATATAATAATCAAAACACTAAGCATACAGAAGAAAAAATATTAAAAGCTAAGAGGGGAAAAGGCCAACTAACATAAAAAAAGAGTTGTAAGAATTATACCCAACTTTTCAGTGGAGACTCTAAAATCCAGAAGAGCCTGGACAGATGTTCCTTAAGCTCTAAGAGGCCACAGATGCCAGCCCAAACTACTATACCCAACAAAACTCTCAATAACAGGAGAAATCAAGCTATTTCATGAAAAAGTCAAATTTAATATTAGCTGTCCACAAATCCAGCCATACAGAAGGAAAACTGCACCCTACAGAAGGTTAACTACATCCAAGAAAACCCAGTAAACAAATAATTTCACACTACCAAAACAAAAAGAAGAGAAATACACACAGACCCTCACACACTACCACCACCACCACCAACAACAACAACAACTAACAATAATTAGCAATCATTGGTAATTACCATCTCCCAATTCCCCAATAAAAAGACACAGGTTAAAGGAATGGATGTGAAAACAGAATTCACCCTTCTGCTGCATCAAAAATTAATTTAAATGAAAATATTTGAAGAAGTTTGCCAAGAAAATCAACCCATGAGGCAAACTAGCATGGCTATTCTAATATTTAACAAACAGACTTACAACAAAAATTAATCAAAAGGGAGGGCAAGGACACTTCATACTCATGGAAGAAAAAATTCCCAAGATGATGCCACAATATTGAATTTCTATACCCCAAATTATGCTTACCTTGCTATTCCCATTTCTAGTGTTTCTCCCCTACTACATGTTCCTTTTAGATCTTTCTGGATTCTGTGGTTACTCCAAGTTATATATTTCCACATGAAGATTGGGAGTTAGGGGCCTCTACAATTTCCATTGGACTTGGAGTTCAGTGGCAGAACATGTGGCTTTTGTCCTTTTGGTTCTCTGTCAACTCATTCCTGAAAAGTTTACGGTGCCATTTTTCTTTACATTGAAGAATATTCAATATTTTTTATTATCCATTCATCAGTTGAGGGTCATTTAAATTGTATTTCCTGGTTACTATAATAGAGCAGCAATGAATATAACTAATCAACTATCTGTGAAGTAGGATTTAGAGATCTTTGGACATAAACTGAGAAGTGGCATAACTGGATTGTGTGTAGATTTATCTTTAAATTTGTGAAGATTTTTCTTACCGATTTCCAGAGGAACTCTATTTTCATTCCCCAAGAGTGAATGCAGGTTCCTTTCCCTCACATACTCCCCCACCAACATTTCTTGTCAGTTGTTTTATTGATTTACATAATCTAAATGGGGCACGATGAAATCTCAAAGTTGTTTCAATTTGTATTTCCCTAATTGCTAAAGATGATGAAAAATTTCAAAATTTTTCTTGTACATTTTTATTTCTTCTTTTGAGAACTCCATCTAGTGTCTTCTGATCATCTGCATTTCTTTCACCAGGAAGTGATAGGGTAAAAAGTGCTAGTACTTGTGAACATGGCCTGAAGTCACTTTTATTGGTGATGTCTGTCCACTAGGGGGCACTGCAGTGTTCCTAGAAATTACAAATCTTTGTTTGAAGATCCCAGAAGGGACTTAAAAATATAAGGCAATCCAATCACATAGCAAGAAGCAGGGGTGATGGTGTAGAGATCACACCTGTTTTAGCTCTCAGTCATTCTATAGGAGACCGCAGATATCTAGAGCCTGTTCACTGGATCCCATTTTGTCTACCAATCTATTTTAAAAACAATTCTCTGAAGCTAAGTAACAAGGTGAACACCAAGAAAAACATATATAGACCCACGTAGAAAGTTGAAACACACAAGATCGTCTGAAAACATTGGGAGCATGGGGGTGGGGGGTAAGGGAGGACATAAGGGGAAGAGGAGGGAGGAAGGTAAGGCGGAGGAGAACTTGAGGGAACCGGATAGTCGAGACGGAGTGAGGAGAGAGATGAGAGCAAGGAAAGAGATATCTTGATTGAGGGAGCCTAGTGGAGCTATCAAGAAACCAGGCTCTAGAGAAATTCCCAGGAATTCACAAAGGTTATCCCAGCTAAGACCCTAAGTAATAGAAGAGAGGGTGCCCGAACTTGCCTTGCCCTGTAGTCAGAGTGATGAATATTCCAAATATCACCATAGAACCTTCATCAAGCAACTGATGGAAACAGAGTGCATCAGAGCACTGGACTGACCTCCAAACGTCCAGGTGAAGAGTGGGAGGAGTGAGAATATGAGCAAAAAGGCCAAGACCCTGATGGGTACACCTACTGAAACAGTCTACCTGAGCTAAAGGGAGCTCACTAACTCCATCAGGACAGGGAAGAAACAAGCATAGGTCCAAACTAGTCCCTCTTAATGTGGCTGACAATTGCATGGCTGTAACAGAATAAGAAGCCTCTGACAGTGGCACCAGGATTTATCCCTACTGCATGTACTGGCTTTTGGAAACCTATTCTCTCTGAATAGATACCTTGTTCAGCCTAGATATAGTAGGGAGGGCCTTAGACTTTCCTCAAAGCAATGTGGGAGTGGATGATGTGGGTGGGGGGTGGGAGGTGGGGAGGGGGGAGATGGGGGGAAAAGTGGAGCGAGTGGGAGGAGGGGAGGCAGTTGAAACTTGGATTGGTATGTATAATGAAAATAGTTTGTTTTCTTTTTAATAAAAACAAATAAAAGAGAGGAAAAAAAATCTTTGAACACGTGTAAGCAAAGTAGAATCTCACTAGGCATTAGAAGGCTGGATTCTCCAGAGAAAACATGCTTTTTTTTTTGTTTTCACATTTAAAATTTCCTAAATTCAAAGAAATAGAAATTGTTCCAATACCCTTTATATCATATCTGATATATATGCATAATTCACACACACATGCACACACACTCATTATATATATATGTATATATATACATATATATATGTACATATATATATATATATATATACATATATGAAGAGAAATAAGTACCCGAGAAGAAAAACTTTTTATGAAAGAATAGGAGGGCAGGGCCTCACTGTTGGAGCTGGCATTCATAGCCTGATCTGAATCAGCAGTGTTCTCCTGTGCAGCACAGTGGAAGAGCTGGGCAGAAGCCAAGAGATGGAAAATGAATCAGGGTGGAAACAGGGGCGGAGCATGTCTTGTTTTTCTTACAGCCCACAACTGTGTTGGAACATTTTTTATGCACATGATTTTTTTTTTTGCAAGACATTCCTTTTATTCTATACAGTGCACTGCATGCTGATTTGTCAAATAGGGTAATTTAAGAGACCTGCCAGGACTTTCTTGTTGGGTCTGTTGACAACACAGCAGTAGATGGCCAATACCAAACGAATTCAAAGGCACTACTTAGTTTGAGCATTTTTTGGTCTTAACTGGTCTTTTGTCTGTGTTTGTAAGTATTTTGTGCTTTTATGAGGTTTTATATGTGAGTTTCTTCTTTGTTATTTTTTTAAGTTCTGCTTTGTTTGAGTTTTATTTCTTTTCCTCTGTTTGATTTCTAAAGAGAAAGAAAAAGAAAGCATGGAGTTGGGTGGGAGAGAAAGTGTGGAGGTCCTTGGAGATGATGGAGGAGATGTGACCATGATCAGAATATACTGCATGAAAAAAAAAATTCAAGACAGAAAGTCAGGCTCACCTAACCACTGGGGCCATTAGTATTCATACCAGTGTTCTGCACTTATGAATTCAACTTTCTCACATATTTCCTCCCCAAACTCTCCTCATAAGAGTTACATTAGGAATATAGTGTCCTGGGCTCTACATCTTTGTCCTCCACAGTTGTGGAGCAATTGTGATACAGAGACATGTGGTGAAAGTGGGTGGGGTTTCTAGTTCATATGAAAGAGAATCCTCCGTGATTAGAAGAGAATCTTGTGTGTAAGCACAACTATTTCTGAGCACAAGACTTGCCATCCTCATAGCTGGAGAAGACAACATCAGCAATTGAACTGGGGCCATGGAGAGGAAATTGCGAGCTGTGCTGGGGGTTCTGTGGGTGCACGTTTGCTGTGAGTTATGTTCACCTAGTTGCTTTAGGGATTCTGCAGAGATGTCAGTGGTAGAGAGGGGACTGAGTCAATCCAAAGCCCCTGTGCAGTCATCCTCATGCTGATTCCTGGGATGTTTGACAGGTGTGGGTGAAAACCCTTCATTGACTCTGGTTTGCTTTTCTGTTTCCAAGCAGGTGTGCGAGGAGCTGAGGTGCAGCAGAGTCCTTCAGCTCTGAAACTCTACCAGGGAACCAGTTCTGATCTGTTATGCAATTTTTCTACCACCATCATGAGTTTGCAGTGGTTCCAGCAGAATCCCAGGGGCAGCTTCATCAGTCTTTTTTACCAGGCTCCAGGAACAAAGGTGAAGGGGAGGTTAAAGTCTACATTTGACTCCAAGGAGCGGTACAGCACCCTGCACATCAGGGATGCCCAGCTGGAGGACTCAGGCACCTACTTCTGTGCAGCAGACGCACAGTGCTTCCATCAAGCCTGCGGCCTGGCCCCAGATTGCAGCTGTTCATGCAGCTACAGCCCTGACATGGGGAGACTCTACAAGAGGCTTTTCACAGTGGAGGCTTTATCAGACCACCAATTACAAAGAAGGCGTGAGGAAACAGAAAATTACCACTGCAGAAGTCCACACTTAGACTCCGACAGTGGTGATACTGACTTGAAGGATAAAAGCTCAGAAACATCAGCCTCGTGAATAAAATCTACACTTTATCAAATGCTTGTGCTAGTATCACAAAATATAAACACTCCAGAATCATTCTTGATCTTTTCCCAGAATTGGAAACTGAGAACGACTGTTTCCATACTGTGTTTAGAGAGCACAAAACAACACTTTAAGCTAATCTGCTCAATATGAAGTTGAGAAAAATTAATTTTGAAGATCTAATAAATTAAGTTGTACAAAGGCAAGACAAACAAATATTATGATTACACTATGACATGATTTTAATAATATCTTGATATTTTAAAAATATAATCCCTTTAGCTATGCATAGAAAACAAACGTTTCACATAAAAATTATGACAGGCAAAAGATAAATGGTGAATTAGAGTGATATATTTGCAATTTGTATTGCAATAATACTTGCAGCGGTTGATTCCACAAAACATTTATACATCTGCAATATAGCATATATGCAAAACTTCCCATTAAAACACTGCTTTCAAAAGGAAAACTGGAAAACTACTAAATGACCCTCAATAGGGGATGAATTCATTACACAACAATTAAATGTGGTCTAAACACTGCTGATTCTCAAGGGTTGGCAGCTTATATTCCACAGATGAAAAACTCTGGCCTGTAACTTGTCTCTGTAAGGAACTGGAAAGCAGCCATGTTCATTCTTTCTCGAACTGTCTGTCCATTGCTGTTCTCACATGGAAATGGCAGCTGAGTGGTTACAACAGTTACTGGACTGGATAAAACATTTTCTTTCTCGAGTTTCACAAATTAATTCTGACCCACTTGTGATTCACTCACTTCCGTGTCCATTGCAACCACATTTGTTTCAAATATTGATTATATGAGCTTAAATAATTCTTAATTGTTAATAAGATTTATCTGAGCATGATTAGAACTGGTAGCATTAGAAGTGACAAGTTTCTAAAATAAAAATTACTATATCAATCATTTTAGAGATTTCACAAACAGCAACTATCAAAATCTTAGCTTCTTGATAGTGGATGGTACAAAATTACTTGAGATTGGAATATAGCAATCAGGCCCAGAAAGAGGGTGCTCTGAAAAGGCTTTCTAACTGATGTTGACAGATCTTTTTTCTAATCCCATTCCTGATTAATCTTGACTTGAAAGTGCTTGTTTAATAAAGCTTGAGGACTATGGATAGTAGTTTCAGAAGCTTTCTAGATAAGATATACAATAAACTTTTTAAAAAGAATATAAATGTAATTTTCTGCTGCAAATTCTTAAAATCAAATTCAAAATTTAAGTTAAATCAAAATATAAAATGCAAAAGAGTTGTAGCAATTGAGAAAAGCACCCGCAGTCATTCCTGACTTCATCCCATGCTGTTAGAAGGTCTGTGAGCTCTTGCACTTGAATTGCCAATGGCCATCCTCTCTTCTAAATCTGGTTTACAATAGTATCTGCAGCCATGTTCATTCTTTCTCGAACTGTCTGTCCATTGCTGTTCTCACATGGAAATGGCAGCTGAGTGGTTACAACAGTTACTGGACTGGATAAAACAGATTTCACCCTATTATAGTCAATCATCATCTCCGTTTCCTGCACTGACCTTTCAAGATTTTTTTTCTTATCTGTTGCTTCTGAACTTCAATTTTCTCATTAGCTTCTGTTAAGGTCCAAATCCCATCCAGATAAGTTTTCAGTTCTTTCTAGGAAACTATGTCCAGTTGTTGCTGTCATCTCTTCCTGATTAAAATGATCCCTTTTGTGAATCTATTAAACTGTTCATTCTCTTTTGAATTTGCTGTTTCCATTTTCTGCCTCTCCAGTCAAAGAGCCAATTGATCATTAGCTTTCTTTATCCAATACTTTTCCACATTCTTTAATTGTCTATCTTTTTATTCTGACTGGTTTTCGAGATGGTGAAAATTTTCATGTATAAACCAAGTATCCCATCATCATGATGAACCATCTCCAGTCCATTTTCCAGTTCCATTACCTTGGTGTTTAGCTGATTTTCAAATTTTACTTGTCCTTCTTCAGCTTGTTCAACTTCTTCAAAGTCAGGTCTACCTCTTGTGCTGTCACCATCAGTGACTAAGTAGTTCTGAATAGATGTACCACATTTTATCTTTTAGTTCATTTACTTCTGCCTTCACAGAGGCTGCCAATTCTTCTTGCAGTGGCAGGTCATCTAGATCAACTTTCACTATTTCTTTCCAGTTTATATTAGGTGGCATTTTGAATTCTTCCCCTGAGAGGGAAGTAATATTACTTGAGCAGGCAACAAGTGTAATCAGACAGCTTCCAAAGTGAGCAAAATATGACAGAGACAATTAGCTACCAGAGCAATCATCCAAAATCTGTTGATTATTACTTGTACTAGATAGAGGGTTGGGGTGACAACTATGTTTTTTCAAAAAAAAATGATAATAATGGTGGGTAATAGAGTGAATACTTGTGAGCTATTATTTATGGATAATTTTTTATTGTTATAGTTTTTGTATATTGACACAAGTTCAAATAATATTTGTTACTTTGTTTACATTATTTGTACACCTATGCAAAGTTATTCTATCAGGTTGTATATATGCCTGCTTCTACCTCTGTTTAGGACATTTAGTATATTGATAAAACTTTTAGGATATATTTTCATATTGCATTATATATTACTTCTACCTCTGATCAAGATACTTATAGATTGTTTACATTTTGAGGTCATTGTCATCATTTGTTGCACAGTTGTTTACAGATTATTTAATATTCTGACATGAAGTTTTAGTCTTTAAGTTATACACCTATTAAAAATTATATGTCAGTATAATTCATGTTTGTTGTACATACGGTCAGATCAATTAGGTCCTTTAAATACATAGAGATTACATTCTGTTTAGATAGGTAATATTCAACTACTTCAAGGATCTGTAAAACATGACGTTTAATAACTTAGGGTTCTGTTGACATGAGACATGATTGCTCTCAACAGCACCATTCTATTTCTGAGAGAATGTTGAACACCAAAGACACTTCACTCAGAGCTTATTTTTCTTGGCACCATTGGCCTTTGGGCAAGAAACTGCTCTTGCCTGGAATACTTAACTGGACATACAAAAAAATGACTGCTGAACTTGCCGAAAGGTGAGATGATCCTTCGGGATTCCTGCTTCATAAAAGAGCTTACAAGACATTCTGCAAGATACCAAAAAAGATGACTGACAAACTGCCAATATAGGCAGACCTATCTTTGAAATTTCTGCTTCTTAATACTATGAGCTTGTAGGCTGAAGATGGATGCCTCAATGGTACAAAAAACTTTGGATGACTATCCAGGCAGCGATATGTCTCTGTCAATTCTAGAGATTTGAAAGTTGCTTACAATGTGTTTCCTGTTTACTTAGATAATATCTTATCCTTCTGAAGTCTTTGATGAGGTTAAAGAATTTATAGTTATAGTTTTCCTTAGTTATGATAAAAGATAAAGTAAACATAAATATTGTAACTATAATTCTTGCTTGATAACTGTTTTGTTATATGTAATTTTTCTATGTTAAAGTTAAAGCCTTCCTTTTTATTTAAACAGAAAATGGAAGGTGATGTGGGAGTCCCCTCTGTGTGCTGTGATTACCATTAATGAATAAAGAAACTGCTTTGGACCTATAGCAAGGCAGAACTTAGATAGGCAGGAAAAAATGGACTAAATGCTGGGAGGAAGAAGACAGAGTCAGAGAGATACCACGGAGCTGCCAGAGTCAGACATGACAAATCTTTGCTGGTAGGCCACAACCTCATGGTGATACACAGATTAATGAAGATGGGTTAAATTAATATGTAAGAGTTAGCCAATAAAAAGCTACAGCTAATGGGCCAAGTGGTGTTTTAATTAATAGAGTTTATGTGTTATTATTTAAGGGCTAAGCTAACCAGGCGGCCAGGAACAAACAAGTGACCCTTCTTACTACACAGCTGGGTGTACAGCCAAGATGAGCAGGTGAGAGAAAAGACAGGATTCTGAGAAAACTGTGAGCAGCCAGTTGGATCCTACCCCCAAAACATAGGCAAATAAGAACATTGCTTTTCACTTGTTCTTACTTCTAATGTGACTAATTAGAAGAGACTAAAAACTTCTATATAGCTTTTACCTATCCAGAAAGTGGACTACTGTAGACCATGGAAGAGTCAAGAGTCTTTACAGGGTAGACAAAGAGAAATCCAGCCACATGTTAATATATAAAACCCCTACATGCAAGTCACCTGAACCAAAGACAAAGACAAAGCATATATTATTAATTTGTGGCTACTGGATACCTCCTTCCCAAGACTGGAGACTAGCCTCACTTGTAAGATCTGCAGTAGAGGCCCAGGCTAGTAGTCAATAAACAGCCAAGGTGAACACCTAACAAAGTAAACAGACAGAGAGAAAGAGAGAGCGCTTCACAATGTGACTGTTCCCTAATTAGGTGAGCAGCATGCGGACAGAGCATTGTCATCATCTCCCCAGTTGTTCAGAAGAGGAGGAACCCAGTGTGGAATCCCTAACTGCCTCAGCCCACAGTAAACACAGAGGAAAAACTGGTCTCAGTAGAAATGACCTCAGTCTTTGTCCAGTGCCTGAAGTGTGTCATAAAAAATGTCCAGATGGGCTGTTCTACAGATTTTCCTCTCAACACCCCTCCCACTTATGGGAGTTTCTCTTATTTTTCCTTAATTTCTCTCTTGTCCTTAAATTTCCTTAATAAAGTCTGCCTTTACTTGTTTTCTCATGTGTCCACATCTTTTATTATGAGCAGCTGAGACAATGAGCAGAGACCTACTGTCTCAGGGCATGTATTATGCAACTTCATTTCTATGAAATTCTTCAGAGATAAAAAGTAGATGAGGGGTTGCCTAGAGGGTATTGCACGGGCAGAAATCATCTGTGACTGCTCATGAGATAGGACTCCTTTAGAGCAGTGGTTCTCAACCTGTGGGACATGACTTCTTTGTGGGGGGAGGGTCAAATGACCATTTCACAGAGGTCTCCTAAGACCACCAGATAATACATATATTTACATTACAATTTATAACATTAGCAAAATTACAGTTATGAAGTATCAATGAAAATTTTATGCTTGGGGGTCACCACAACATGAGGAACCATATTAAAGGGTCACAGCATTAGAAAGGTTGAGAACCACTTCTCTAGAGGGATCATAAAAATATTCTATGAGTAATTGTGAAGATGGTTGCATACTTCTGTAAATACAATAAACCTCTGAAATAATATTTTATCTGGAAAAATATATAGGACATGATTCCTATCTCAACAGAACTATCACATAAAATGGACAGTAACAAATGATACTGGAATATTTATTGTCCTTTTAAATCAGTCTTGATTCTCTACACCATTTGAGCACAACAGTAATGGACTCTAGATGAAAGGGTCTAACATTGGTCTGATCTCTGTTCTCAATCACAGCCTTTTCTTTTCATATGGACTGGCACTTAATGACTGTCATCACCTGACTAGCTGGCACACAGTGGAAGCACACTGAATATGTATTAAGTATGAATACATAGTTTTCATGTCATACATTGTTACATTGTCACAACCAGGCTTTCCCTGTTCTAAATTTGTGATTTTGGATGATGAAGAATGAGAGTCAGTGTGGCGTTTGAATTTTACATATACCTTTAGTGTTGAAGTGATTTATTCAAAATACCCTGTAGGAAAGTAGAAACATTAAATTGGTGTTATTTTGAATCATCACACATAACTTCTCCTGGTCCTGTGATGAATACGCATTAACTACTGCATCCACCTGTTAGATTATTGCTCAGTGCTTAGACTGTCAAATCTTATGCCTTGTGACAAAGAGCATGGATTTTAATCTGCCTGAAAACATCAGAGAAGCAATTCCAGTTTCCCAATACCTGAAAATAATTCAGTCTTTCTTTGAAGAAAGTGACAAGAGACTCTCCATTGAACCTCTTCAGTAGAAGGAGGGACCATATCAAAAACTTCTCCTGGGTTCTAGTTCTCAGGAAAGGAGTTCCCGTGAACAGTCACCAGAGGGGGCTACAAACCTAAGCTCCTTCCAGGCTGAGCCAAGGGTGTCAGTGTGTGTACAGAGGATTTCATCCCTTCTGCCACCTTATCATTTTATAAGCACTTTGTGAATGCATTGACAGATTCAAACACACGAGGAAGCTCATTGTAAACAGCAAAGCAGACAGGTGAGCCCAGCCCTTACCCAGGGAAAGTGAGGGAGGAGCTAGGCATGGTAGTGCAGCCTCAGCCACTTGGAAACTAAGGTTTTGTTACCTTGAGATCATGAATTTTTAATCGATCATCTTTCTTTTCTGTTTGATTTTTGGCAGTTTCATACATATATACACTATGTTGTGATTATATTCACCACATCCTCCATTACTCTCTGTTAGACACTTTCTTTTCCCTTTGGATTTTTCTTTCCAATTAGTTCCCCACTGGCTGCACTACTGAAGAAAATTACACCCCCAAGCAACCACTGACAGTAATAACTTCTAGAAAAGTGGATGTGGGAGTAGGGAGCATGTTTTGAGAAAGCCTGAGCAATAGAGTAAGACTTAGTCTCAAAAGAAAGAAAGAAAAAGAGAAAGGAAGGAAAGAAGATAAAATAAGATAAAGGAAAGAAATCTATATGGATTGGAGATGTAATTCAGGGTTAGAGCATTTGCTGAACATTCAGCAAAGCCAGGGTGTCAATCTCCAGTTTGACAAGTAATCACTAAGACAGGAAATTAACATAGAGGTCAACTTTAAATAACCAAATATTTATTCTTACAGAATATCGGCAAGTTCAGTTTTATAGCAGAGAGGAAGGAATGATTTAAGTTTTATTCCTGCCCATATTTCCAGTAATCACTTCTGATAAACTAGAAGAAGTATTTCTACCTCCCTTGTCAAATGGCATCATTTCATTTCCTTTTCCAAATCTTGTTTTCCTGCCCCTTATTTCTTTTCTTTCCTATTTATTATCTTCAAGGCATACCACTGCCAGGTGAGGCTAGAGATGAGGAGATTTGTGTTAGAGAGGAGTCCACAGAAGATTGGCATGGGCAAGCAAGTCACTGGTGTCTAGACAGTAATTCCAATTAGAAGAGTAGGAGACAGAATCTTTTGCAGGTGTCCACCTAGGAGGCTGGAACACCAGAGAACTTTAATTTTATCATGGTTTTTTTTTCTGCCATACCGATCATTTTCATTAAGTATGTTACAAATAGTTTCTTAAATAGTGTTGCTTCATTTTTAACTTGGTTTATCATAATTTTTATGGGAAAAAGAAGTTGTCATTTCTAAAAGTTAACTTATTTCTGCTCCTAAGAATTTTATATTATCAATATAAATAGGAAGTCTTTCTTATTCTTATAGCACAAAGCTCAATAAGAATTCCTGAAATAAAGAACAATTCCTATCAGTGCAATAGCACACTAAACTACCAATTGACACTGAGTTTTACCTGTCTTATAAACAAGGGGAGTAGAGTTTCCTTTGAAAGGTTTCATACATTCAGACAAAGCCTTGTTGGGTTTAAGCCTTGAAATGATCTCAACAAAAAATTCCAATTGGGGATTTTGCAAGAAAATTATTTTCATCTTTTAAATGTTATATTTAAACTTTGGAGGTAGAGGTAGACCCAACCAAAAGACACATGACTAGAGCCACCTACAAAGAAGGCTTCTTGAGGAGGGGCAACACTGGAAAGTGCTGGTTTGTGGCTTGAGGCCTCACATCCTCCCATCAGACACAGATTCTGAGCTCAGAACCCTAGAACCTGTTCTTAACTATGAGGTTTGTGAGTGGAATTGCCATTCCACTGACTTTGGGTAAGTGTTCTGGACCTACGGAAGGATGATTTTTGTGTCTAAAGACAAAGAAATGTGTCTGCTGCCTCTACTTCTCCCTCTGTGATTTTCCAAGGTGCTGGAGAGAATTGGTGTCTGTGAGATTCTTTAGTCTGAGAATTGTCAGTGTGAGCAGCTGCATATTCCACTTGCAGACTTATATACAAGAAGCTCACAAGAAGCTCCAGGTTCATTAAGCTTGAGGAAAATGGGACATGGGTATCTTTTCTTTTGCTGTGTGATTGTGCACAGCTAAGGAGTAAATTTTAGCAATTTCCTCTGGTCCTGAGCAACATATAGCACTCAGCAGCAGAACTCGGTAGAAGAGTTCTGAGGCATCCGAGAGCCTGACACTTAGACACTTCGGTAATGAATGATACAAAGTTGATCTGTTGCTTCTTAACTCCTTAGGTATTGCGGGTGATGCCAAAACTACACAGCCAGATTCAATGGAAAGTATTGAAGAAGAAACTGTACACTTGCCTTGTAGCCACTCCGCCATCAGTGGGAACGAGTACATTTACTGGTACCGACAGGTTCCTCTTCGCGGTCCAGAATATGTGATTCACGGTCTACAACAAAACACAAGCAATAGAATGGCCTTTCTGGCTATTCCCTCTGACAGAAAGTCAAGTACCTTGATCCTGCCTCGGGTCAGCCTGAGCGATGCTGCTGTGTATCACTGCATCCTGAGAGTTGCACACTGTGACAGGCAGGGCTGCACCTGTGCAAAATCTGCCTGGTGGGGGAGGGGGAGCAGCGGCATCCTCTAAAGAGGACTCTGCGATGGAATGAGCAGAAGCCCTACAGGGGAAAGAGAAGACTGAGGAGCCCAGCAGGGGTGGGAAAGGAATGCTGAGCCTGGGCAAGAAGAGCTGACAGCAGATAGACAGACATGCCTGCAGGGCAGCTGATAGCACAACTTTCAGTTCCATAGACAGAAGGGAATGAGAACTTCTGACTCTTTTTCATTTGAAAAAAAAATTATTTCTGTGTAAATAGGAGTAAAAACTGTTGAGAAAATCTGCTGTGGGACAATGGTTTGTACCCTTTCATTTGTATTTTAAATAAATGCTGATTGGCCTGTAGTCAGGCAGGAAGTAGAGGTAGGGCAAGGAGAATTCAGGGAAGAGGGAAGTTTCAGTCTGCAGTTGTCATCCAGACACAGAGGAAGCAATATGTGACTGCCGTGCTGAAAAAAGTAACAAGCCACATCGCTAACACAGGCAAAAATTATGGGCTAATGTACAGTATAGGAGTTAATAAGAATCCTGACCTAATAGGCCAATCAGCTTATAATTAATGTAGGCCTCTGTGTGCTTATTTGGGACTAAACAGATGTGGGACCTGGTGGGAAAGAAACCTCAGTCAACAAAAATCCTTTTGGAGCCAGGGAAGAGTCCAAGCTCTGGGACACACGATAATCACTGTCATTCAAACATCCCTAAAATGCAAAGAAGCCTCAGCTTTCTTCCATTTTTTTCTTAAGAAAAATTATTTTTTTCTCTTTCTCCCTGTGACATATAGTCCAAATAATCAGTTTTTGAAGGAACAGATAGCTCACTTTTAATAAATAAGCTATGTAGAGATGGAATATACACAGAGACAGTCTGGGTTATGTATATTTTTGTGTTTTCTTTTAATGTTTCGACTGTGAAGAACCTAGGTACACAGGGACATTTCATAAACTGACATAACTTTTAAAGTTATCATGAGTTCAGAATTTGGGTTTAAGGGTTTGTTGCTTTTGAAAAGATGTTTATCTTTTGTTTCCACAGAGGGTGAGAACCTGTGGAATCCTTCCAGACTAATATTGTTTGATGGACTAAGACTCCCTGAAAGGTGACCATGAACACCCCCCAAAATTACTTCACTCAAACAAAAATCAAGAAACAATTTGGAGAGAACTATGCCCAAATTCCCAAATATGGTTTATAAATGTTTGTTTACCTTTAAAGAGGGATTTGATATAGAGATCAAGACTTTACTTTGGTATGGATCTTGTCCTTTTGATGCAAATTTAAGATCAATTTGATTAAGGTATTGTGTTTGTGTAACTCATTTAAAATGTAATGTAAAATTAAGAAATATAGGTTAATAGAGAGTCATCTATAATAGTTAAGCTTGTAGTCATATTAGTTAGGTTGTGTAGATGTACAGAGATATATTTCAGATAAATAGATATTATTCAGATCTTCCAAAGACTACAGAATATGGCTTTTACAATGTTTTAAGAACTTAGAACTTTTCATGACATGAGACACATCTGCTCCTGACAAAACCAATTTACTTAGAGAGAATGATGGGCATTGAAGAGGCACCTTATGGAGTTTGTTACCATTTAGGTTAAAAAAAAAAGCAGCTGCTCTTGCCTGGACTGCTTGACTGGATTTGCAGGACCCACAGAAAAATGACTGCTAATGTTGCCTAAAGGTGAGATAGTCCTTCAGGGCTCCTGCTTCATGAAAGTGTCTGCCAGACAATCTGCAGGACATGGAGGAAAGTGACTGACAAATTGCCAATATATGCGGAACTGTCTTTAAAATTTTCTGCTTTATGAAAAAGTCAACCAGATACTATGGGCCAGTAGACTGATGATGGGTGCCTGCGATGCTACAGAAGAATTTCGGGTGACTCTTCAGGCAGTAGGATGTCTCTGTCAATTTTAGAGCTTTGGAAGATGCTTATAATGCACTTCCTGTTTACTTTGGTAATATTATAATATTCTTCTGGAGTCTCTGATAAAGTTGGGGAATATATTGTTATCGTTTTCCTTAGCTATAATAAAAGATAAAATAGATATGAATGTTGTGACTGCAATTCTTGCTAGATACCTGTTCCGTTATATGTAATTTTACAATGTTAAAGTTAAAACCTTTCTTTTATTTAAACAGGAAGGTGGAAATGATGAAGGTGGTTCTTCTGTATATGTTTTGCTTCTATTGGTTAATGAATAAAGAAGCTTCCTTGGCTTGCAATAGGGCAGAGTTGAGCTAGGTGGAGAGAACTAAACTTAATGCTGGGAAAAAGTAGGTGGAGTTAGGAGACCAGAGGGGAAAGATGTGAGTTGCCAGCTGGAAACTTGCTGGAAGGCCACAAGCTTTGTGGTAAAATACAAAACAATGGAAATGGGTTAATTCTAGATGGAAGAGCTATGTAGAAATACACTTAAGTGATTGTCCAATCAGGGTTTTATTTAATACAGCTTCTGTTTGCTTATTTAGAGTCTAGGCAGTCAGGAACAAACAAGCGGCCTCTGCCAACAAGAGTGGTCTGATCTATATTGAGGTCTTTGATCTGTTTTGCCTTGAGGTTTATTCATGGGCATAGAAATTAATCTATTTGCATTCTTCCACATGATCACATCCAGTTATACCAGCACCATCTGCTGAAGATGCTTTCTTTTTTCCATGGTTTAATTTTAACTTCTTTGTCAAAAATCCGGTGTTCATAGGGATTTTTCCTATGTTCATACTGATTTTTTTGAGTTGATCTTGTATCCTGCCATATTACTGAAGTTGTTTATCAGCTATAGGAATTCCCTGGTAGAATACTTGAGGTCACTTATGTATGCTATCATATCATCTGTGAATATTGAATATTTGACTTCTTCCGTTCAAATTTATAACTCTTTGATCTCCTTGGTATCTTATCGCTCTAGTTAGAACATCAAGAACTATGCTGAAGAGATATGGTGAGAGTAGAAGCCTTGGCTATTGCTAATTTTAGTGGAATCATTTCTAGCAATAAGAATTCAAGAACACATCAAAAAAATCATCCACTCTGATCAAGTTGGCTTCATTCCGGAGATGCAGGGATGGTTCAACATAAGAATCTATCATTATGATCTACTATATAAATAAACTGAAAGAAAAAATTATATGATTATCTCATTCGATGCTGAAAAAGCATTAGGTAAAAGCCAACACCCTTTCATAAGAAAGTTCTGGGAGAGATCAGGGATACAAGGAACATATTGAAACATAATAACAGCAATATACAGCAAGCCACCAGTCAACATCAAATTAAATGGCGAGAAATTATTTGTGTCTTCTTGATGTCCTTCAGCTGTCTTACTCCTCCAGCTAGGACTTTAAGCACTAAGAGGAACTGGTATGAAGAACGTAGATGACGTTACCTGGCTATCAATTTTAGGGAAATGTCTTGAACTTCTCCCTATTTGGGTTGATGTTGCCTGTGGGCTTGCTGTATATTGGTACTCTATTGTGTTGGGGTGTGTTCCTTGAACCTCTAGTCTCTCCAGGACATTTAGAATGAAGGAAATTTGGATTTGCCAAAGGCCTTTATGGCATCAAATTAGGTCATCATGTCTTTTTTGTCTTTCAGTCAGTGTATATGTTGGATTACATTATTGATTTATATCCATAGAACTATCCTTGTATTTCTGAAATGAAACCTACTTCATCACAGTGGATGACTCTTTTTTAATGTGTCTTCTATTCAGTTTGCATTTATTTTCAAGAATTCTTTCATCTATATTCAGAACATCTATATATATTTCATCTGTAATTTTCTGTCTTTCTTAGATATTTGTGGGTTTAGATATCAGGGTAATTAGGTTCACATTGGATTAGACAGTGATCTCCTGCTTCTGTTTTTGGAATAATTTGGAGTTAGAGTTAGTAATGAGTTGTTCACCTTTCATGAATTTGTACACTTTGTATAATTTCTGTTGTTTTTGGATATACATTGATCCTGTGTTTTAATCTTATCTTTTACCCTCTTTTTTTTTAAATCAAGGAAATAAACCCATTAACATTGAGAGTTATCATGAGCAGTGATAATTAATCCCTGATACTTGCTGCTATGGTGTATATTTCCCCCTCCTTCGATTTGCTCCTATGGGATTATTTATTCTTTGTGCTTTTCTTGGTTGTGGTTAATCTCTTCAGAGTTCCTTCTGTCATCTTCTATGGAGTGGGACAGCTAAGTGGATACTGCTTAAATTTGACTTCATCTTGGACTGTTTTTGTTTCTTTACCAACTGTGATGGATAGTATGGATAGTTTTACTAGTTTTAGTAGCGTGGGCTGCTGTTTTTTTCTCAAATTTTGTGTCACATCTACCCCAGCTCTTCTGATCTTTATAGTTTTCATTGAGGTGTTAGTTATTATACTCTGTTTGCCTTTATATGTTACTTTGTGTTTTTATCTTTTATTTTTCAATATTAATTCTATGCCCTATAAAGTCATTTTTGATCATTATGAATCACCAGAAAAATTTTTTTCTCGTTCAGTTTATTTGGTGCTCTGTATGTTTCTTGTTACTTGATAGGAACCTTTATTTTTTAGGTTAGAGAAATTTTCTTCTTTGATTTTTGTTGAAAATATTTTATGTGCCTTTGACTTGGAATTTTTCTTTTTTCACTATCTATACCATTTGTAGATTCTGCCTTTTCATGGTGTCCCTGATTTCCTGGATATTTTCTACTAAGGTTTTTGAAATTTTAAGATTTTGTTTGACTGACAAGTCCATTTCTTTTACCTTTTCTTCAATGCCTAAAATTCCCTCTTCTATGTATTCTGCCCTGTTGGTGAAGCTTACATCTGAGGTTTTGGTTTGACTCCCTAAATTTTTCATTTACAGTTTTATTTCCCTTTGTATTTTCTTTAATGATTCTATTTCTACTTGCATGTCTTGAACAGTTTTTTGTTTTCATTTTATTTCACTGTTTGTGCATTCCAAAGATTTCATTAAGGGATTTAGTTAAATCTCTTGTGATCTTTGGGCAAATTCAAAATATGTATTTTTGATAACCTTAGCTTATTGCTCAGTTTCATTGCATTTTCAGGGTCTATTGTACTAAGGTTACTGGGTTCTGGTGAAGATATATTGTCTTGGCTATTAATATTTGTAATTTTGTATAGGTTTCTTGGGTTGGGATGATGGTGTTTCTATGTTTTGATATTTTGTATTGCCTTTGTTTAGTGGGTGTTTCCTTCCTTGGATTCTGTTGAAGTTCCCAGATCTTAGTGAATTATTGTTATTATTGATTGCCTGGTAGAGGATGCTTCTATGGGCCAATATATGACAAAAAGGAGAAGATGTGGCCTGAAATAAAAGTTTGAGAGAGGTTTAAGTAATAAGCTAAGTTGATCTTAACACCTAGAGGTGGGGTCCATAGGGATTTGTGGTGTGGTGGGAAGAGGGCTTCCTTAAGTAGGTTACAGTAAGACAAATAATTATGTAATTATGTGGAGAGATTGGATTGGAAGGGTTAGGGACCCTGACCCAAGAGTTGCAGTGTCCAGTGAATGATATTGAGGGAGGAAGAGACCTGTAAGCAGGCTGATACCAGGCTGAGCATGAGAATGCAGAGATTGTAATGGAGGACAGGAAGAATAGTGTGAATAACCTACTTGATTCCTTGCCAATGTGGTCAGTGGGATAGAAAGTGCTTTTTATGTATTGCAGCGTGGCAGGAAGGAAAGGGAATGAACTACAGGGGATGCTGAGAGGATCCACAGGAAGGAGAAAAGCTGAGTCTTCTCCAGTATATTGTAGAACCCCTGAGGAATAGAAGCAGAGAGGAAAGACAGACTCATACAAGTGGTTCGCCACAGGGTTGGATGAAACTGGGAAATCGGCAATGAAGGACAGCAAGAAGAGTGAGGATGGACTACCTGCTTCCAGGACAGGAGCAGGCACCAGGTTTGCAGAGGGAGTGTCTCTACTGGCATTTGACACAAAGGAATGGGTGTGATGGAGGAAAGAAAATGCAGCAAGATTCTCCGTGAATGGAGGAAGAGTGATAGGACAGGCAGACTGGCCTGTGCAGGGCTAGGGATGATACCAGGTGAAATGAAATGGAGGGTAGGAAGTCAGTAAATCTGGATTACCTGCTCCCCAAGCCTGTGTGTATACTGGGTTGCCAGATAGACAGTGTTTTTAGGTATTTGCAGCTGACACTAAGCAAAGGAAATGTGCTAGAAGCAGGGGGTCTTGGAGGATGCATGGGAAGGAGGAATGCTGGTTTTATTGCAAGACTTCACAAGTTCTTCAGGGAATTCACCACTGCTGTTCTATCATTAAATCACTGGATGCTATGAGAGTAAACCAAACGGATGTTACCATGCTTAATATCCCGAGAATTTTCCTAAAAGTAGCTATGTGTATTTGTTATTCCAGGCAGACTTCTCTGGAAGGTAAGATGCAAGTACAAAAACATCACATCTGTATTGTCAGCAAGAACTCACTGAAATAGAATAAATATTGCCTGTATGCAACTAAAAATCCATGAGACACCTGGAAAAGCCTTTTCCTGGATTACATAGCTATTAAAGACAAATATTGACGTAAGTGTCTGTCTGCAAGAAAAAGAAGAGTTGCTTGGTGAATGAGCTAAGAATTCTGTGATATGGGAGTGGTTTAATAAATACAGTTCTAAACAAAATCAACATTACAGACACAACACACACAAACAGAACACATCTCACAAATACTTATATATAAAATATCACATATATACATGTATATATGAAGAACTACACATGTGTTATGTTAGATTTAAAGATAAGAAACAGTTTCGCTAGTGTGTACAATTACTGTTCCTGATGTCTCAGTACTAGAAACTATTTTATATAATACATTGATGTTTCATGTGTCTGGGTCCCTCATAGGTCAGAGAACACTTAAGCAAAGGCCTCACTGATTAAGGATGCAACCACAAGGTGGTAGTAGATCTCAGTTGCTAGGGAGTATACAGAGGACTCTCTTTTCTGTATGCTAGTTGTACAAGCTTAGGGTGGAAGCACAGCTTTTTTTCTCAGTGACTGAGAGGCTGAATCAAGTGGTAGAACTGTTACTTGGAAAGAACAACACCCCGATAGCTGTAACTGACCTGCTCGGCCTCAGAGTCTATACTGGATCTTAATTTCATTGAGAGAACAATGAAGACATATGTTCCTACTTTATTCCTGTTTCTCTGGCTGCAGTGGAATGGTGAGTTAAGATTTTAAAGTCACAGAATATTCTCTGGACATTTCTGAGACATCTAAGAGGAATTCTACTTTATTCAACTCTTCTCTAGTTACTATAGAACAAGAGAATTCTGGAAAATTATGACCTGACAACCATTCTCTTTTCTCTCCATTTTTATGCATAGAGGTGAGCTACGGTGAGCAGGTGGAACAGCGTCCTTCAATCCTGGCCATCCAAGAGGGAGCCAGCACTGTCATCAACTGCACATATGTAGACAGTGCCTCATCCTACTTCCTTTGGTATAAACAAGGGCATGGAAAACATCCTGAGCTCATTATTGACATTCGTTCAAACATGGAAAAAAAGCAGGACCAAAGACTAATGGTTTTACTGGATAAAAAAGGCAAACAGTTCTCTCTGCACATTACAGACACCCAGCCTGGTGATTCAGCGATGTACTTCTGTGCCACAGATACACACTGCTCCCCAGACACCTGCACCCTGTCCTCAAACCTACCACAAGGCCTGGAGCCCCATCCACATCCTGCGTCACAAGCTTTCCAGTGCAGCATTTGTCAGTTGTTAGTTGCAAGTGCCAACTATAGTGTTAACATAAAAAAATCTAGCTAAAAGCTAACTTCAAGTCATTCAAAACAATTTATGACATTTCCTCCTTTTTCTTAAAAAATTATTTAAAAATTAAAATACTATTTCATCATTTCCCTTTCGCTTTCCTCCCTCCAGCCCCTTCTATATCCCTTTCCTAGTTCACTCTCAAATTCATGATTTTTCCCTTAACTATTATTATTAAATGTGTATATAAATATAATTGGTTGTATTTGATTAGTATTGCTCATATGTATATAATGTTAGGGTGACCACTTGGTATTGGATAGCCATTTGGGGGGGCTACCTCAGGGCCTCAGGGATGAAAAGTATCCCTCTCTTCCTTAATTGTTTGTAGTTGAAATATTAAGTATGCACAGAAAAGAAAGTATAATAAAAACTGATGAAGAAAAAAATCATAAGTCACATTTAAGAACAGAAATTAATATCAATCTAGTAATAGCTGGCAATTTTAACACCCCACTTTCTCAGGTAAACAGTTTACCTGGACAAAATATCAAAAGAGAAACATGAGAATTAATTGAAATCCTACAGCAAGTGGACTTAAGAGATACTAACAAATACTCTATCTAAACGGCAAAGAATGCACATTCCCCTTAGAAGCACATTGAAGAGTTTCTAAAATGTACCACATTCTAAGACATAAAAAATATTTGCAAATTCAAAAGTATTGAAATCACTGCTTATTGCCTATCTAACCACAATGCAATATTATACCCACCAAAACAATGAGTAATATAGCCGACATTTCTATAAATGCAGGTGGCAAATGAGTATGAATAGGAGATTAACCAAAATGGCAAAGATGTTTAATTAAGTCTGAGCATTAGCAAGCAATGGGAATGATTTATGACTTCACCTGAAACTACCTTGGAAATTGTAACTTTATAGCAGCCCACTGTCTCCTTTCTCCTGATTTTTATGTTGTTGCATCTACAAATGTTTTCTATGACTGTATTCCCTGTAAGCATAATGCCATTGATAATTAATAACAAATAAACAGGAATTTCTGAACCAAAAACATTTCCAAAAAATGTTAATCATCCCTACACATTAGAGAAATACAAATGAAAACAACTTGGAATTTCATCTTACCCCATCAGAAAGGCAAATATCCAAGGAAGAACTGACGGCAGATGCTGGAGGGGATGCAGAGAAAAGGCAAGACCCTTCACTGTGAATGAGCATGCAAACTGGTGCAGCCCCATTAAAATCAGTTTGGATAGTTATCAAAAAGCTAAAAATTAATATCCCAGGTAACCCAGCCTCAGCATATGCCTAGAGGACTCAGCATCCTGCTCCACAGATATTTGTTTATTGTTATTTTGTTAAATAGGTAGGAAGTAAAAGCAATCTAAATGTTGAACAGCTGGTTGATGGTTAATGAGCATGTGGTTCAGATATACTATGGGATACTCTTCAGCTGTAAAAATGAAACCAGGCACATTGCAATTAAACAGCTGGAACTAGAAAAGATCATATTGAGTAATATAACTCAGACCTGGAAAGGCTAACACCACATGCTCTTTCTTATTGAAGCGTCATATCTCAAAATCTTCAGTTGTGATTTCATAGTATGTGGTAACTACAGAAACCAGAAAAGTGAAATGAGACCATTCCCAAAGTAGGGGGATTAGGGAATAATAGCAGGGAGATTACCGGGCTACAGGTTATCTAATCAAGAAAATAGGAAAAAAATGTGTGTGGGGGGGGCATGGAAATACAGAAGAAGTGGAGTAGAGTAAAGCAGACTATCAGGATTCCAGCAATCTGATAGGGGCAATGGGAAAATAGAAGATTTTTAAAGAAACTAGGGTGGGGATAAATACAAGAGAAGTGGGTAAAGTAACTGTAAGGGTTTCTGAAAATTCCAGAAGGAACCATGTTATTAACTACTTACCTAGAAAATAACTCCTACAATGCAATGGATTAGATATAGGTATATAAACATTTATAGTTTTAATAAATTTTTCTACTGTGGGTGGATGGTGCTTCCTCCAAGAGCCAAAGATCATGCAACAAAACCTCAAGGGCATACATGAGAAGCCCTCTTTTTAGTTCATGGCCAGAGCTACCCAAGAGACTCCCAAAACATACAGCCTATTGCTGTTGCCCTTGGTTAACCCCTGAAAGGTGGCGAGTCCCTATTGCTCACAGCACCACGGCCCAGAAACCACTAAGCTAGAACTTATGCCTGAATGCCCCTTTCAGAGGACTGGCTTTCTTGGAACAAGAAAGTGCCATGCAAGTTTCCAAAAGAGGGAAGCAACTGAGTCCTTGACAGTTATGATCCCTATGAACCACATCAACCATCAGAAGTCACAATAACCCTGCAAGTGCAGTAATGGCACGCACTCTTTAATGGTACCCACAGCTCTCTAATTGGACAGAAGACCAACTCCACAATAGGGACACTCTGTGTGGTGCTTGAAACCTAGATAGCTTATAAAGTTCAAGTGAAATCATGCTTATTAGATGAGAATCTATTCTATGAAACCAGCATAATCCCTAACAACAGTCTATGAACAATTGTCCTTATACCCACAGATAACTGTAGCCCTCACCCCTCTTAATGGGAACTTCTCTTTGCAAACTTCTCTCTATCTAGAGACCATTAAAGGATACCAAGACCAATCAAACTGCAGAATTGTGGATCCCAGTCCCAATGGATACATCTACAAAACACTCCTGTACCTTAGCCTCAGGGAACATTGCAGACGAGAAGGCAGAATGATTGTAAAAGTTACAGGATTGAGGAGTTTGCCTAAAGATTGTGACTTTTACTGATGTCATAATTTACACAGATAAAGTCTCATCAACATGACCATCGAAATGTGAGCTGATCCAGGGTTATACCAATGAACATGCCAAAGTGGACAGACATGATGATTGATCCCTGCAAGAGAGGCATGGGCAACTGAGGGAACCTGGGAACAGGAGAGGTGGCCTTACCCAGGGAAGAACACAGCAATTTGTTTTCCAGCATCAAATGGTCACCCCTAAAAACATTCAGACATTTAAAATTATATGAACCAAATAGGTTGTACTTAGGAATATATATGTATGTATACACATATAATACATGCAATAACAATTAGCAAAAAAGAGGCCATAGGTTTGATGGAGAGTGGAAAGGGGTGCATGGGAAAGTCTGGGGGGGGGAGAAAAGGAAAGGGGGAAATATTGTGACTAAATAATAATCTCAAAAATAGTAATTAAAGAATAAAATAACATTTGATCTGGAAAGATCAGGGTGGTAGCCCAAGGTGCAACTTTTGTTTCCTATTCCATACAAGGTTCTGTGTGACCCTGCTACAGAGAATGAAGTTCATCCTCCTCACATCTTATAACACCATGAAAGAGAAACATGGCTCACTTCTTAAAATGTATTAATCTGTTAAGCCAGGGAGGCTGTAATTATCATAGGATACTGATATATCTCATGATGCTGTTTTTTCCTAGAGAAGAAAAAATGCAAAAGAAGCATAAACTGGTCACATATTAGTACCTTAGGACATAAAATAACCCATAATAAAACAATTACCAGGAGTGGCATCTAAACAATTATATAAAAACAACTATAAATATGATAACAAGAAACTGGAAGCACATGTATCGTGGTTACATTTAATCCCAGTATTTTCTTATTAGAAACAGGGAATGAGATTTAGGTTTTAAAGATGTGGAGCTTAACCTAAACACTGAGAGAATCCCAGCGTGGGTAAAAACAGAAAGTCCGTTTGTAGACTTAGCTCAGAGAGCAAGTCAGTTTGAGTTAGTCAGAAATCTTTTAAATGTGAAGGGGAACCATTTTCAAAAGTTCAGATCACTCCATAGAATTCAATCACTTGTCTTTTTCTTCACTTGTCTTGGAATTCTGAAATATTTAAGTATTGTTTGTGCAGTGTGACTTCTCCCCTCTCCCGAAAAAAAAAACCTATAATTTAAAAATGCCTTAAAATTGACATTCACTTAAAATGGAGAAAATACGACCTTTGAAGTAGCAGTGATCCTCAACCCGATCCAAGAGTTCATTATTTCCATGTCTTTCAGTGAATATTGCCACATTTAACTGTTACTTTCTGGTCACCAGGTGGCGCCGCATCCTAACACTATAGTATTTCCTGTGTGAATCTAAGTTTAGACTCATTGTTTCTCTGATTTCAACATGCTAAGAATCAAGAACATCGTCTAGATGACACTAAAGATGGAATCTTCCCCAGGCTTCGTTACTGCGATTCTCCTCATACTCAGTAAGTAAAGTGATTTAAACTTTTTACTCTTTTTATGTAAAAAAAGCCTTGAGCTCTAAATTCAACCAAGAGCTTTGTCTTTAAGGTAACATACATATCTGTTTTATTTTTGTTTTTTTCCTCCAGCAAGGACCCGTGGGGAATCAGTGTCACAGACAGGTCAAGTGACCCTCTCAGAAGAGGACTTTCTTACTATACACTGCAACTATTCAGCCCCAGGGTACCCAGCCCTGTTCTGGTACGTGCAGTACCCCGGAGAAGGTCCACAGCTCCTCTTCAGAGCCACGAAGGCCAACGAGAAGGAAAGCAGCAGAGGTTTTGAAGCTACGTATGATAAAGGATCCAGCTCCTTCCACTTGCAGAAAGCCTCGGTCCAGGAGTCAGACTCGGCTGTGTACTACTGTGCTCTGGGTGACACAGTAGTGGAAACCACAGGGGGAGCTGAACACAAACTCATCACCCGGGGCCTGACTGCTGAGTTCCTGCCTCTGGGGTTGCGTTGGTTCCTCTGTGTTGTGTGCCTCTCCATTTCTTTGGTTTTCACGAAATCATATGGACAGCCACAGCAGAAGAACAAGAAGTAAAGTTTTCCATCCTCAACCCTTGACTGGGACTAAAGCAAAATCTGATGCAAAACTGCCTAAGGCAGAGTATGAGACCCCTAATAAAGCTGTGTGACTAAGAAGGTTGTCTGCTGTTGTAGGAGATGAAGTCTGTCCTCCACTTTTTCTTCCACATCTCTCTGGTAGATCTAGCTGCGTTATATAATTACAGGGAACAGTTTGCTCCCGGAAAAGGGACATCCATATAATGTCTTCAGAAAGTATGGAGGGAGAGGTGACAGAAGAGCCCCGGGTCCCCAGTCCTAGGATTCCTATAGAGAAGGAATGGAAAGAAGGAAGGAGGACATAGCCAGGGCTGTCACACAAGCACAGAGGGGGACTTCAACTACACAGAGAAATTTCCCCTTTGCTGTTAGTAAGTCCAGGCTGACACTCAAACACAGAGTTTGAGAAGAAAGAATTAAAGTTTTGAGAACTCCAATCCAGGTGAACCCAAAGAAAAACATATAGTTATTCTCCTGGATATTGGAAGTAGACAAGATTGCCGGGCAAAAATTAGGAACTTGGGGGTGGGGTGGGATGGGAGTTAGGGGAGATGGGGAGAGAAAAGTGAGAAGGGGAGGTTGGGGAGAGCTTGGGGGAATGGAATGGTTGGGATAAAGGAAGGGTGGATGTGGGAGCAGGGAAGTATGTATCTTAATTAAGGGAGCCATTTTACGGTTGGCAAGAGACTTGACTCTAGAGGGGTTCCCAGGTGTCCAGGGAGATGTTCCCAGCTAGATCCTTGGACAGCTGTGGATAGGGAACCTGAAATGGCCCTATCCTATAGCCATACTGATGAATATCTTGCATATCACCATAGAACCTTCATCTGGCGATGGATGGAGATAGAGACAGAGACCCACATTAAAGCACTGGACTGAGCTCCCAAGGTCCAAATGAGGAGCAGGAGCTCCCAACGTCCAAATGAGGAGCAGAAGGAAGGAGAACATGAGCAAGGAAGTCAGGACCGTGAGGGATGCACCCACCCACTGAGACAGTAGGGCCAATCTATTGGGAGCTCACCAAGGCCAGCTGGACTGTGACTGAAAAACCATGGGATAAAACTGGACTCTCTGAACATGGCGGACAATGAGGGCTGCTGAGAAGCCAAGAACAATGGCACTGGGTTTTGATCCTACTGCATGTACTGGCTTTGTGGGAGCCTAGTCTGTTTGGATGCTCACCTTCCTAGACCTGGATGGAGTGGGGAGGACCATGAACTTCCCACAGAGCAGAGGACCCTGACTGCTCTTTCGACTGGAGAGGGAGGGAGAGAGGAGTGGGGGAGAGGGAGGGAAACGGGAGGTGGGGGGAGGCAGAAATTTTTTCAATAAAAAAAATGAATTAAGTTCAGAGTTCATAGAAACGCAGAGTGTAGAAGGTCTCCACAACTGTGAGCAGATCCTGGTGTGAGTTGAGAGTTAGATGGACTTGTTTAATGATGGATAAATCTTAAGGAGCTATTGTAGGGCCCTGCATTTTCCAAGTAAATCAAAAATCTAGTCAAGTGTTTTCAAAAGAAATCACTTTCAGGGCATGACTTGGGAGGAAGATTGTAGTTTATTAGTGTTGCAGAAACAACTTACTCCTGCAGAATTATGAGAACTAAAAGGAGTTAGTCCTGAGTCACACTCTAAACTCCCTCTAGGTTATCACCAAGGTTAAGAAGGTGGTGCAGTTTCTAGTTTCACTTCCTCTACTGTACCCAGTGCTACTTTTTCACCTCAGAGGCCACACCCTTAGCCTGCCTCTTCTGATTGGCAAAGATCTCAGGGGCTCGGAGGGTATTGTATCCTAGTGGCCTCGGATGTCACTGTAGATATCTACTGGATTCACTGTGGAACCCTCTGTCCTGGGACTATGAGCACTTTTCCTCTCAGTTGAATACCCTCATCTCACCAGGGATGGCTTTACCTTTCTCCCAAGTTAGGAGTCACCTTTCTGAGACTGCTTCCCTTGTGTAATTGAGAAGGTAGATATGAATGTCTAATTCCTGCTGAAAGACAGGCATATAGTGGACAAAGAGGAGTGGACAGAATGCAGGCCAAGTGAGTGTGTGAAATCTTGCTGTAAAGTCTGAAAGTTAAGTGGCCTGTGACCTCTTCCAGTTTGGTGACCATAGACTCAGGACCAAGTCACAATTGTGAGGTTTATATCCCCCAAATGCTCATCTGGGAACCACATGAAAGCATTAGGGGCACCAGAGATAAATCTGTGCGGGAGAGTCAACCCTGCCTGTCAGCTGTGGCTGATAATGAAGTAATTTAAAATGGTTTCCCAGGATAGACTAATGGATTAATGTCTATCTGTTTTTGTATGTATCTGGCTCTCTACCTCAAATATTTATAGATAGACCCATCCATTTTTACTGTCCGTGGCTCAGCACATCATGAAATGGTCAAATCCTTGTAAAACTTTTTTTCAACATGTACAAGTCCAGTTGTTCTGTGGGGCATCTGAGTAGAGACTTATTCAGAACCTTAGTCTCCCCTTAACTTTCTAGCCATGTGGGGATATAAGCTTTCTATGTAAAAATGTCTAATTGTGCCAATCTTGATTCACAAACTTGGAGATGATACCTGAGGGAGAGAGGTACAAACTGAGCTCTGAGTAGATCCAATAAAAGAATCTGGGATGCCCTTCAGGATGTGGGACCACAGTCCCCTTGACAAACTTCCAGAGCACATCTAAGGGTGATGCCTTCTCAGCTCAAGCCCATCTTCAAATTAAGTAGCTAGAGAAATCATGGCTCCATCCTTTGATCTCTGAAGGGGTGGGGCTAAGAAAGAGTTAAAAGAGCACATGCAGATGGGAAAACAAAAGTGAGCTCCTGGAAACTGCGACTTCTTGTTCCCAGAAGACAACTTGAGTTGAACTGGTGGAAAGGTATAGGGGGGGGACCTAAACAGGATTAATAGTGAAAAGGAAAAGACACATAAGCTCAATAAAACTCCATAGCCAAAGTCCAAACAGCTGATTAGCTTTGTGGGCACTCCCATTTCAGTAGATAAAGTTTATGCTTTTGCTTTTTTCAAAGTTCCATATTCTGTCTTTCTAGGATGTTCTCTTCATTGTCTGTCTCAGGGATGGAGCTCATACCTCCCCTAGATGATCACCAGCATCCCTGTTTTGGATGTTTGTTACTGGTATATGGAGAGTTCTAAGCACTTCTAGTACCACCGTGCTAAAGAAACAGATGACCAAATAAAATCTATGCTGAGGATGTATCTTACACCCAAACTAATGGCTATCACCAAGAAAATGAAAGGCAATGGTGTAAATATGATGAGAAGTGAACCTTTATGTGTAGTTGATCAGAATATAAATTACTGCAACAATTACGAAATTACATGTGATATTTCCTTCCTTGATAGAAATCCCACCAAAATATAAATTCCACATAACCCAGCTTTAGCACTCCTGTGTTCCTGAAGGAAATCAAACTCAATATACAATATAGTTATTTGCACATCATGATGTTTTGGTACTATTTGTATTAACCAAATTATGAAATTAGCTCAACTGTTTTTTAGCAAATGCAAAAGAGGGAAATGGGGAGTGAAAATGAGTAATATATCTGATATGTGTGTATTGAAATATTACAATAAACAATAATTTATATAATTAGTACTACTAATAAAAATAAATAGGGACTGGAGAGAAGGCTCAATGAGTGAAGTGCCCTTCTCACCAGCATGAAGAACTGTGTCCAGATCCCCAGAACACGTTTAGTATCCAGTGCTGCACCCACATCTGCAGCCCTAGCACTGGTGAGGACATTGCCAGTCCAGTACATGGAGTTCATTGACAAGGCTGCCCGGGATGATCAGCTGGATTCATTGAGAGAGCAAGAGGCAATTTCTCCTTGTCCTTTTGTGTCTGTGAGAGAGGGTGGAAAGGGAAGAAGAGAAGGGCGTGTTGATAAAGCAGTGAAATCTAGGACAACTTTTTATAATTGGTTGAATAGATGTTTTTCTGATACATCTTAAATAACAAAACAAAATGAAGATGTTGACCTCTGACCTGTACACCTGTACACATTTTTCAAAGACTACAGAATATAGCATTTAAAATGTTTTTAAAACTTAGGACTTTTTATAACATTGAGACACATCTGTCCCTAGCAGCACCAACAACCTTCTTCAAGTGGATGATGGGCATTAAAGAGGCTCCTAATGGAGTTTATTAGCCACCGGTCAAGAAACTGCTCTTGCCTGAACTACTTGACTGGACTTACAGGGCCCATAGAAAAATGACTGCTGAAGCTTCCTAAAGAAGGTACTTTTGGCTTCCTGCTTCATGAAAGAGTCTGCCAAGCATTCTGCAGGACACAGAAGAAAGTGACTGACAAACTGCCAATATAGATGAAAATGTCTTTGAAATTTCCTGCTTCATGGAAATGTCTGCCAGATACTATGGGTCTATAGGCTGAAGATATATGCTCCAAAGAAACCGAAGAACATTGGGTCTGGGCAATGAGATGTTTTTGTCATTTCTAGACATTTGGAAGTTATTTACAATACACTTCCTCTTAACTTAGGTAATATTATATCCTTCTGGGGTTTTTGATGGTGTTGAAGAATAAATAGTTACAATTATAGTTTTCCTTAGGTATGATAAAAGATAAAGTAGATATAAATATTGTAATTGTAATTTTGTGTTTATAACTGTTTTATTATATGTAATTTTACCATGTTAAAGTTAAAAATCTTCCTTTTTATTTGAACAGAAAAGCCAGAAATGATGTGGGAAGTCCTTCTGTGTATGTGTTGCTTTTATTGATTAATGAATAAAGAAGTTGCTTTTGACCAAGACCTTAACAGAATATAGACAGGCTGGAAAAAATATAGAGAGAGCAGGCAGAGTCACGTAGAAGCCATGTAGCCCCACCAGAGACAGATGCCTGATGGAACTTTACCCAGTAAGCTACAGACACATGGTGATACACAGATTAATGGAGATGGGTTAGTTTAAGATATAAGAGTTAGCCATAAATACACTTATGCTATTGACCAAACAGTATTGTAATTAATACAGATTTCTGTGTGATTATTTTGGATCTACGTGGCCAGGAATGTACAGGCAGCCTCCCCCAACAAACACCCACTCACACGGATGTGTTCACACATAAATGCACACAAAAACAAGCACACACATAATACATATAAAAATAAATGTATGCATAAATAGACAAATACATAATTAAAGTGTAGCTAGGCTGTGAGCTCAAGTTATATATGGTAATTCATATTTAAAGGATGTTGTGGAATTTCCTTCTGTATGCTGTGAATATGATTTATTATGATTGGTTAATAAAGAAACTTTTTTGGCCTATGGCAGGGCAGAATAGAGGTAGATGGGAAAACTAAACTGAATGCAGGGAGGAAAAAGGCAGAGTCATACAGATCCCATGTAAACACCCAAGGAGCAAGTTAACAAACCTTGAGCCTTGTGGTAAAATATAAAATAATAAAAATGGATTAATTTAAGATGTTAGGTAATAAGATACCTGAACTAATAGCCCAAAAAGTATGTAATTGGTATTAAGCCTCAGACTGGTTATTTTATATGCAACTTCTGAAACAGGCAAGTGGAGAAATTTTGATCCAAGCCCATCAGCAGGTCAGAGAATATTTGTAGCTACATCTGGCACCCAACGTTCAGCAATGTGCATCCTCATAAGACCTAAGAAAGCTTAAAAAGAGGGCTTCTAGAACCACAAAAATTGGAGTCAATTGGAGTTTCCTGGTAGCCACAATTTTTCAGATAGGCTCTGTTTGTGACCTGAAAGCAGAGGTGTGGCCTCTTTCAGAGATGATTTCCTGGTTTGTACTGGTTATAGAAACTGTTCTAGCTCTTTCAGGAGGCTCAGCTACAGAGAACTGAAATGGGGTTTGTGGGTAGAGTGCACAAGCTGCTTAATCATTACATAGACCCCCTACATCCCCGGAACTGGGGTGGTGAACATGGTTCACACAGCTGTCGGTGAGCATACCTCTGCCATACTGGATGGGATGGAGCCAAAAGGCAAAGGCACAGAATTAGCCCTGGTCATGCCACTTAGCATTTTAAATACTCTCCTGGTCAGAAAATGATTTCAAATATATAATAAAGACAGATTCAGACAAAAGCCTCTAAGTGAGTCACAGTCTGTTTAATAAATATTTATAGGCTTGAAAAAGAGAGAATAAGAGATAGTGTCTCTTATAGATAGATGAAGGTATTTCATTTTTAACAAATTTTTTAATTATAGAAAGTTTATATAAAAACTGATGATGAAGGAACAATATAGGGGTGTATAAGCTTATACAGAGAAGAGATAAAGAACATAAATTATTATTTGATTGAGAAGTTCTTCAGAAATATTACAGAAAAGTGACTAGTGAAATAACTTTCATTTGCTGAAAATAAGTCACCATTTGGTGAAAATGTTTGGAAAAGGACAGATATACATAAACTTGAGCAAAGTCTCAAACTTCTCATCTGACTATTTCTTGTTTTAATAGTTCACATAAGAAGAGTATGCACTTGAATTAGTTTTTGACTCTAAGATGGGTCCACCAGATGGCAGCATCTTCTCAGAGACCCAGATGCAATTTCCCATGGTCCTTTGTGTCTGTGTGTTATGGGGGTGGCGAGAGGGAGGAGAAAGGCTTCTGAGATAGCAGTGAAAACTAGGACCTTCTTTCTAATTGGATGAACAGCTTGGGGTTTTCTTTTTTTTTTTTTTTTTTTTTTTTGTGCATCTTACAGCAGAAGAATTTGAACTCCCTAAGTGCCAGTCCTTTTGTTACAATTGAAGTGTGAATCTTCAGTGAAAACAATGATGCATCCCTTAAATGTTTTGCTAGTGGTACTATGGCTTCAACTGAGGGGTGAGTTTGACCATTCCTATGGAAACATAAAAATATAATACGGGAAGGCATTGTCCTCACATGTTTTAGGAGGGAGGGTAGAAATCCTAATGTATTCATGCTGAAACAAAAGCAGGTGGGAGGCCCATGGAAAGGGCATTCTGGGGTGTCTGCATCCATATGCATCCAGTCCTGTTTATCTGACCTTTGTCTTTCTGCACAGGGGTGAGAAGCCAGCAGAAGGTGCAGCAGAACCCAGAATCCCTCAGTGTCTCAGAGGGAGCCACGGCCTCTCTCAACTGCACTTTCAGTGATAGTGCTTCTCAGTCCTTCTGGTGGTACAGACAGAATCCTGGGAAAGGCCCTAAAATGCTGATTTCCATCTTCTCCAATGGTGAAAAGAAAGAAGGCAGATTCACAGTTCATCTCAATAAATCCAGCCTGCTTCTTTCCCTGAACATCAGAGACTCCCAGCCCAGTGACTCTGCTGTCTACCTCTGTGCAGTGAGCACACAGTGCTCCCCAGTACACCTGCAGCCTTCACCCAAACCTACAGGGCCCCAGCAAAGGCTGAGCTAGAGTACAGAGAACAAGGTGGAGAAATTCTGATTATTCTCCTTCTATTCCATATGAAATGGAAGGTAAGAGCCACAGGAGGGTTGGTTTAACTTACATGGAAAATACTTTATTATTCTGGGAATGAATGTAACACATATTGGTGTGGCTCATATATTTTCCACTTTATTTTAGTTGAAAAATATATACATTATATTTTAATTAATATTTAACATCCAGGATTTCTTTTTAGATTCTCCGCACCTCCACACAACAACATCACACCTACTTTCTCTTTTATTGCTCTCTTTAGCACACAAGTGGGCAAAATTAAACAAACAAAAAAACAAAAGAAAGAAAAGACACAAGAAACACAGATACAAAGGTATATTGTTGTTAGGGTTCAAGGAGGAAGGAACAGTACCTTGGCGTATTGGATGCAGGGAATGCCATAACATCATATCATGAAATGGGATTCACAAAAGAGATTTACCGTGACGGGGAGGACTAAACAAATTCTGCCTCTGACCAAGGGTGGAAGGGGAAAGGAGGACAGGCTGTGAAGGCCCTGGCTCTTTACCTGGCTCTTTATAAAGTGTATAGTGTGTGTGCATAGGGGGAATATGTGACCACAGTGGAAATGTGTTATTGAAGGTGGACTTGGGGAGGGTGGACTTTTCCAACACACATTAAAACAAAATCTGTAACAACAGAAATCTGGAATTGATAATACACAAGCAGTCTAGTAATACTTTTAAAAAGTTAAAACAAAAAAATATGAAATAAATTTCTACAAAAGTACCAGTGAGTTACTTGTGTTGGCCATCTATTGCTAGGAATAGGACATATCTTTGACTGTGGTTTGTATATTCAGTGAGACTGTATTGGAGAAAACTAATTTTTCCTTCACAAGCACATGTCCATTGGAAATATCTTCTTAGTTAGGGGTGGGAGCCAGTGTCCACATCATCCTCTCAACATTGGAACCATGTTGACCAAGGTTTCTGTCCCACCTGGTTCAGGTCATCTGTCTGTCATTAATTAACTTCATTTTATGGTTTTCAAATTAACCCTTGACAGAAAAATAGTTGGAAAATAATTTCTTCTATCTATAGGTTTTCTCTTTATTTACAGATTATTTGATTTCTATCTCCATTGTTTTTAATTTGATATAATCTCATTCTTTGTTTTTTTGCATGAAATCATATTTCAGATTCCCTGGATGACTAACTTATAACATAACATCCTCCTTGATTTAGTGATTTTTTTTAGTAGAGTTTTAAGCAAACTAAGGACAAGAGGGACAATAGCATTCCACAAATCCATGCATCACAAATGTTTCTGTTGGTGAAGTTTTCTGAACAGCATGAGTATGACTGAGTTATGGCCTACAACAGAGACAACGCTAAGGTATTTTCAATAATAATGTCACTATTGTCTTCCTGATGATGTAGTGCCATGTCCATTGTTTGTATTCAGTATATGCAATCAAATAAACACAAGTACCAATAAACACACAGGCATTTTGCAGAAAAGTGTTTATCTTGCTTATTACAATAGACAGATTTTTTTTGGCAAACAACATAAAGTATCAAATATTTAGGAGAAGTCTCTTGGTATTGGTGTAAGCAAACAAGGACAAGAAAACAAAAATACACTAAGCTTCAGCCTGTAACTCCTACTTGGGGCTGGCTACTTGTTGAAATTCAGAGAGTAACATTGACTGAAGGTGTCCAAGATGTTCTGTTCCTTGGTTTCACTGTGACAGCCCCTCAGACTTCAGGATGCCCTCTTAAATTAGAAGTGAAAAAAAAAAGGGCTTTGAGTTTCTCTAGGAGGAACCCTAGAGTCTTTAGCTACAGCTATTTTACACTGTGGCTGCTAGTGACTGAACTCAGAAGCATGGTCTATTTCCAGCCAGTTTGCAGTGTTGGAATCTGTGTCTCTCCTCTCTAACTGCTTCCATGTTCTTTTCTGCTCTCACTGCTGCCACACTGTGTAGCCTGATCTGTCTAAAGAGGACTCTGTGCTTTGTGTTCTTACTTTGGCGCAAGATTGTTGTATTGAATGCTATGTGTTATGGCTTAGGATGCCACATTTTTATAGGGCACAAAATATATACATTGTTGCCATAATACAACATTCGAACTACCTCTCAAGAATGAGGACATTA
>CAWTZC010001983.1:0-30258 GCA_963919715.1 Microtus obscurus | reverse complement strand
AGTTCAGTAGTGGAATTAGAAAGTGATGTTCAGAATGCCTGCCCCCTGGTGGGCATGTAGGGCATGGTCTCCTGATGGAAGGGCCTAGAATATGACAGGTGCCACTCCTGGGATTAGGTTGCATTTCATAAGAAAGACAACATGATTCTGCATAAGTAATTACTTCTAATCAGTCTGCCACACGATGACTTTGACTTTATTAAAACAATTAACTGTAGCAGGTCATCTAAGCATGTTATTTTCTTGAGAGATTTTTACAATTGATTTTGACTCAGAACTCCCTTGCTGACTCTTCTTACAACAACGCATTTGTCATGTTTGCTGTGGAGAGAAAAAGGAAATGTAGTCTTTATTCCTCACAGAATCCATCAAACTGTGCATGCATGGTGCCCTTTGATTATGTCATTCAGATTTCAGCAGTAAAGTAGCATGTGATTTTCTGTGGTTTCAACAGTTTCCTTTAAAATATGTAAAGGGTAAATGTCCACTTTTGCTTATATCTTTATACTCTTATTTTTGTAAAATTGACAAATTTCATGACTTAGAAAGCATGGGTCTTTCTTTGTATATGATTATCAAGCTTTGAAGGTCAATCCTAGAAAGGCAGGAAAGATGGTGTGAAAAATCAACACATTCAGACTGTGAAATTGTATTTCTCTTTGAACTGTAGGGGGCACTGCTCTCTAACAGGAAAGGACTTAGATGCAGATTAGATCAAAGACAATAAAACCTAATTTCTCCACTATTTTAATCCTGGTTTTGACTGAACATAGATTAGATAATGACAGAAAGAATCTCAGACACAGAGCTATTGCCAAGACTGACAATAGTTCAATCAAGGTTGCTGTGGAGAAGGTTTCTAAATCTTACTGTCTACCTCTCCACTCCCCAGGCTGTATTCACTTCCCAGGAATCTCCAGGCAGTAGTGAGCTACTTCTTGTTCTCCTCGGTGACCTTGCTGTGCATGCTGAGGCTCAGAGCAGCCCTGCCGCTCACAGTCACTCTGCTTTAGAGTCTCATCCCCAGAAAGAACTCTGTGCTGTTTCACTCTGACCAGAGACCTCCTTTCAGCTGTAGCTAAGGGCAGAAGGATGGAAACTCCTTCCACCTGAGGGTCCTCTGAAGATGAGACTGAGGGAGCTGGGTGCTCCTCTAGCCTGAGTCACATGTGCAGAGCTGGACATAAACCACCTGAAATTTGCAGAGTAAAGAGACCAGGGTCCCAGCCTCAGAAACTCTCAGAGAGTTGGTGGTTTCTGTGAAGGCAACAGTAAAGAAAGTAGAATATATTTATTGAATAGCACAGAAATTATCACATGGGAAAGGAATGGGTTGAGTTTATACAAATCTTTAACAGAGTTGTACAAAAGAATAAGTCATTGACTCCAGCTGACACCAAATGGTCAAGATAATAAGCAAACAATCATTACTAAACATTCTCTGTATAATGTCTTTAACATTTGTGACAGGTATTTATTATTATTGTTGTTATTTTATTTTATTACTTTAAAAAATACCAGTCCAAATTCCCACTTACTCCCCTCCTCCTACTCCCCTCTCACTCCCTCCACATGCCCTTCCCCCCCATGAAGACACCCTGCCCTGTGGAAAGTCCAAGGCCCTCCCCCACTACTTCCAGGTTGAGCAAGGTATATATCCAAAGAGAATAGGGTCCCAAAAGGCCAGTAGAGACAAATCCCTGTGCCACTGTCATTGGGCCCTCAGTCTGCCCCAACTGCCTATCATGTTCAGAGGGACTAGTTTGGTCTCATGATCATTTACTCCCAGTCCAGGTGGAGTTGGTGAGCTCCCATTAGCTCAGGCAAATTGTCTCAGTGGGTGAACCCCTCATGGTCTTGACTTACTTGCTCATACTATCCCTCCTTCTACTCTTCAACTGAACCTTGGGAGCTCAGTGCTCCAATGTGTGTCTCTGCCTCTGTTTCCATCTATTGTTGGATGAAGGTGCTATGGTGATATTTAAGATAATCATCCGTCTGATTACAGGGCAAGGCCATTTCAGGCACCCTCTCCTCTATTGCTTAGGGTCTTAGCTGGGGTCATCCTTGTAGATTCCTGGGAATGTTTTTTGGAGCCAGGTTTCTTGCTAACCCCAAAATGGCTCCCTCAATCAAAATATCTCTTTCCTTGCTCTCATATCTGTCCTTCCTCCATCTCAACTATCTCATTCCTTCAAGCTCTCCCAAACCCTCCCCTTCTCCCCTCTTCTTCTGTTGTATGGAGAGCGGGAGCCCTTGTTCAGGCTGCCCAGCTATCTTACACCCAAAATAATCACACAGAAACTGTATTAATTAAAACACTGCTTGGCCATTAGCCTTAGCCTCCTATTGGCTAACTCTCACATCTTGATTTAACCCATTTCTATTAATCTGTGTTCACCATGAGGTCGTGGCTTACCGGGAAAGATTTAACATGTCTGACCTGGCATCTCCATGGTGGATCTCTGACTCTGCTTTCTTCCTCCCAGAATTAAGTTCTGTCTTCTCCACCTATCTAAGTTCTTCCCAGGCCCAAAGCAGTTTCTTTATTAACCGATGAAAGCAACACAAATACTGAAGGACCTCCTAAACCACTCTTCTTCTTCTCCCCTTCCTTCTACCCCCAGCCCCAATGTTCCCAAATTTTGTCAGGCGATCTTGTCTGCTTCCAATTTCCAGGTGGATCTATATGTTTTGGGGGGGGGGTTAAACTTATTATTTAGCTACTATAGGCTCAATGTTCTTTGTTTATGGCTAGTATCCACTAATGAGTGAGTACATACATATTCATATTTTTGGGTCTGGGTTATCTTACTCAGGATAGTGTTTTATAATTCCATCCATTTGCACGCAAAATTCAAGATGTCATTGTTTTTTTTACCGCTGAGTAGGACTCTAATGTGTAGATGTGTGGCAGATATTCTATAAGATTGATTTCAACCTATGTTTGCTGTTCCTAGCAATTACTACCATAACATATGCAAGAAGTATACAGAATTTAGGATTAAGTCTATGCATTAACTTAGGTTATGTAACTTGATTACAGTGGAACCCACAGCAAGCAAGGATGGTTGTTACACTGTTCTTTTAAAGGTATGTTAAATAAACAGGCTGAGTACACTCTGGGAGAGCAGGCTGAAGTCTTAAGGAACCTTAAGTCATGTTAATAATTCTTTTCTGAGGTCCAACAAAAATTCTCTTCCCTTAGAGTGCATGAGATAATTTTATAATGATGTATTCAGCATAAAACATATTTCATCTATTCCAAGATGAGGAAATCATTAAAAAACAGATGATTTTTACTTTGCATGTTTGGAGGGCCTCTCTCTTTACTTAATAAAGGTTCTTTTCAGGCTGGGGGAGTGTTTTGAGACAGTGTGAAACCATGACTTTCCTGAAACTCACTTTGCAGACTAGGCTGGCCTCAAACTCACAGAACTCCACCTGCCTCTGCCTTCCGAGTGCTGGGATTAAAGGTGTGCAGCACAGCCTGGCCAATAAAGATTCTTTACTCGGAACATTCAACTGTTTCCTGGCATGATTGTTTAGTTGTTCCTTTTTTTTTTTTCAATGTTCTCCACTCACTTGTTACACAGTTGGGACATTTTCTCCTTAACAGGAAACAAATCCTCTTTTTCCTCAAAGTTCACCCACACTGCCTATAAATTCAGGGTCATCTCAAAATATGCCACACCCCCTCCCACTGTGCTCCACCCAGACTCTCAGCCAGGTCTAGTTTGGTAAGAGCTTCAGGCTCAGAAGGCTGGGAGGGAACACAGCAGTGTTTGACCTGGCAGACTTCCTGGGTGGAGATGACTGGTGAAGGAGGTGGGACACTTTAACAGACATCCTGACACCACAGTCTAGGTGTTGGTTACTTGCTTCTGTTTCCATTATCCAGACAAGCACCATGAAGAAGCTGCTGTGCTCTCTGCTGGGGTGGCTGTGCACACAGGTTTGCTGTGAGTCTGGTTGTCCACATTCAGGGGACAGAAAGGATTCAATTGAGCACATGGAGGGGTGGGAAAGCAGTTCAGGGGTTCTGCGGAGCTACCACTTTTTCAAAGAACGTGGGGGTGTCTTCAGAGTTTTATAGACACTACATTAATCAGCATCTATGTCTCTGTCTCTGTTTCTATTCAGGGGTGAAAGGGCAACAAGTGAAGCAGAGTCCTGTGTCTTTGGTTCTACAAGAAGGAAAGAATGCAGCGCTGCACTGCAACTTTTCCACCAATATATACCAAATGCAGTGGTTTTATCAAAGTCCTGGAGGACACCTCATCAGTCTATTTTCCAATCCTTCTGGAACAAAACAGAGTGGAAGACTGAACTCCACAACAGTCAGCGACGAACGTCAGAGCTCTTTGTACATTTCCTCCTCTCAGACCACAGACTCAGGCACTTATTTCTGTGCTATGATCCACAGTGCTCCACACACACCTGCAGCCAGTACACAAACCTTCAGCTGGGTGGGTGTGGCCATCCCCTGTCATAAGAGATTAGAATTCCACTATAGAACATCTGCTTGACTTAATATCCCTTTTTTGGTATAACCAGAGTTTTGAGTTTTAACCTCAGGTAAACTTTTGGCCATGTAAGTTAAGGATTTAAGTCTTTAAATTCTCAATATGCACTCCTTCCTGATGCATAAATGTCCACCTTAGAACTAACAGAGAAGCTGAAGGGAGGACTGAACCAATGTCAGGTAACTTGCTGTGGATTGGGCCAGGGTTGTGATGCGAAAATGAACCGCAGCAACAGCAAGAACATCAATATATAGAAGATTCATAATGTACAGAGAGCTGGATGCTCTAGCTTCCTTTCTGTTGCTGTGATAAAGCTCTCTGAGAAAAAGCAACTTAGAAGGTGGAAGTATTTATTTAGCTTTCACTTCCAGTTTATAGTTCATCATTGGTGGTAATTCAGTCAGTAACTCAAACAGGAAATTAAAACAAAAGCCCTAGGGAAACTCTATTACTAGTTCTCTCACAGGCTCACACTTATCTAGCTTCCTAATAAGACCCAGGTCACTTTCCCACAGAAAGGTGCCACCCACAGTGCACTTTTCTCCATTCAATTCATCAGCTAAAAAAAATTGTGTTTGGTGTTTTAGTGCAATTTTATTGAATTTATAGAAGATGCTGAAAATATCGAAGGTATTTAATTTTCTAATTTATTATTTTAAGTTACCTTTTCAAATATTTAATTTTACTCATAATTGCTTTGAAGTTTTTCTAGACAGAGATCTTAACGTCTTTAGGAAAATAAAGAGAACACCAACTATGAGAAAAGGCTCAAACATATATCTTGTTCAAATAGGCTTAAAGGGAATATCTAAAAAGTTTTACAACTCAATGAAAAATGAATGATTCATTCTAAAATGAGCCAAGTGAGCAGACCCTGTGCAAAGGAATGAGTATGTGGTAAGGACGAATGATTAGGATGTAGTTGGTGACTGTACTGGATTAGTAAGTGGTGGTTGTGGGCTCTCTTCCACGATCCATGCGTTTACAAGCAGATGGAGGTCATTGTAGAAAACACAAAGAGTAACAAAGCAGAGTAGTGGAGTCTAGTCATTACAGATATGTCTACAATATAACTCCTGTACGTAAGACTCAGTAAGTACTAAAGAAGAGGGGAGAAAATACGATAAGGGCCAGAGGGTCAGGGAGTTGGCTGTGAAATTGTGAATCCTAAGCATGTCAGAAGCCACACTCATGATGACTCACCAACATTATTATCTAAACATGAGCTGAAAAAAAATCAATAGACATGTTAAGGTTCATATAGTAAGTGCAGAAAGCATCAATTCTAGCTCTTGAGCTGCTGGAAGTTAGGCAATGCTGATATGGGAGGAGACATAGTTATTCCCAGAGAAGAGTGTACCAATTGATTATCCAATACTTACTGGTCACCCCTGAAAAAATGCATAGAAGCAACATTATATAAGTTTGCAGGTCTTATTTATATTTATAAATAAATATGTTTTTATATATTTGCAAGTGTAACAACCATTAAAGAGAGAAGAGGTTATAAAGTTTAAAGAGATCAAGGAGAGAAAGATAGGAAGTTTTGGAAGGAAGGATTGATATGACTACATTATAATTGAAAAAATAAAATAAATGATAAAATTGAGTGAAAAAAATAAACTTTATGGTTTAATAATTGGCATGTGTACAGTCTATTAGGGGTCAATAAAATATAACTCATGTGAAATCCAAACATTTGCCTATTTTATAAGCTTCATTGTAAATAATCAGCATTGTTATTTCCTTTTGTCTTATGAATGACTTCTCTAATGAGGGTTGAGACTTCCAATAATCTATGTGTAAAATGCTGCCACTAGGAGTTGGATTCATACTATGTCCATTTAGTAGAGTACTAGTAGTAAGTTCTCTCCTAGGACATATGATATATTTAGCCAGAGATTCTCCACTTTAGGATGGTGTCAGGTATGGGTGTCACCTTATGGAGTATTATCAGAGACTGGTTGGTTGATACAATTCAGTTGCTACAGAAAGATTTTTGTGCAACTACTGCACAGGAGGGCATCTCTTTCCAGGCCAGTTCTTATTTGGACTAACAGTATTCACTACTGGGTGAGACAGACAATTGTTTTTCTCCCTGGTAGCATGCATAACACATTCCAGCAATATGAAAGCCATCTAGTAGGAATGAAGTTTCCAGGTACATACTGGCTTACTTTATTCATGTTCTATGATGCAGATATGTGATATCTTCAACAATAGGTGGTTAGTATCAAATTCTGGAGGGCAGCCAAGAGCATTTTTAATGTCCTATAATGTTCAACAGGAGTTGTCTGTGGGACTACACTAGCCAATAATGGTGGGTGTTCTGGTTTTTTTGTTTTGTTTTGTTTTTGTTTTCTTGTCAATTAAGTGCAAACTGAGATGTTCAGGAAGAGGTAACACAAGTTGAGAATTGTTTCCCTCAGATTGTCACATGAGCATTTTATGGAGGCATTTTCTTCATGCTTGATATGTGAGAGCCCAGCTCACTTTGAGCAGCGCCATCCTGGGTAGGTGGTCCTTGACTGTATTAGAAATCAATTTGAGCAGCCCATGGACTTGAGCAATTAATCCACATTCCTCCAGTTTCTCTGCTTAAGTTCCTGTCCTGACTTCTGTCAGTGATTGATGGTAAACTGGCAAGATATAAAAAAAAAAAAAACCTTGCTGGGTCCAGGGGTAGGTTGATCCAGAATTTCCTGAGAAACCAACACACTGCTTTCCAAAGTGGTTGCACAAATTTGCATTCCCACCAGCCATGGATGAGTGTACCCCTTTCTCCACAACCTCTCCAGCAAAGGCTATCATTGGTGTTTTTGATTTTAGCCATTTTGACAGGTGTAAGATGATATCTTAAAGTTGTCTTGATTTGTATTTCCCTGATCGTTAAGGAGGTTGAGCATGACCTTAAGTGTCTTTTGGCCATTTGAACTTCTTCTGTTGAGAATTCTCTGTTCAATTCAGTACCCCATGTTTTAATTGGGTGAATTAGAGTTTTAATGCCTAGTTTCTTGAGTTCTTTATATATTTTGGAGATCAGACCTTTGTCAGTTGCGGGGTTGGTGAAGATCTTCTCCCAGAAAATTCGGGATCAACCTACCTCTGGACCCAGCAATACCACTCTTTGGAATATACCCAAGAGATGCCCTATCATACAACAAAAGTATATGCTCAACTATGTTCATAGCAGCATTATTTGTAATAGCCAGAACCTGGAAACAACCTAGATGCCCTTCAATGGAAGAATGGATGAAGAAAGTATGGAATATATACATATTAGAGTACTACTCAGCAGTAAAAAACAAGGACTTCTTGAATTTTGCATGCAAATGGATGGAAATAGAAAACACTATCCTGAGTGAGGTAAGCCATACCCAAAAAGAGGAACATGGGATGTACTCACTCATATTTGGTTTCTAGCCATAAATAAAGGACATTGAGCCTATAATTCGTGATCCTAAAGAAGCTAAATAAGAAGGTGAACCCAAAGAAAAACACATAGGCATCCTCCTGAATATTAACCTTCATCAGGCGAGGAAAGTAGACAGAGACAGAGACCCACATTGGAGCACCGGACTGAAATCTCAAGGTCCAAATCAGGAGCAGAAGGAGAGAGAGCATGAGCAAGGAACTCAGGACCGCGAGGGGTGCACCCACACACTGAGACAATGGGGATGTTCTATCAGGAACTCACCAAGACCAGCTGGCCCGGGTCTGAAAAAGCATGGGATAAAATCGGACTCGCTGAACATAGCAGACAATGAGGACTACTGAGAACTCAAGAACAATGGCAATGGGTTTTTGATCCTACTGCATGTACTGGCTTTGTGGGAGCCTAGGCAGTTGGGATGCTCACCTTACTAGACCTGGATGGAGGTGGGTGGTCCTTGGACTTCCCACAGGGCAGGGAACCCTGATTGAGGGGGACTTGATTGGGGGAGGGGGAGGGAAATGGGAGGCAGTGGTGGGGAGGAGGCAGAAATCTTTAATAAATAAATAAATTAATTAATTAATTAACTAATTAAAAAAAAACCCTTTATTCCCCAAATTGTTTTTGGTCAGAGTTTTATCACAGCAGCAGACAACAATTTAAACAAAACTCGATATTAGGAGCATGAGGGGTCACTGTAATGAACCTGACCATGTTGCTTTTGGGGAAGATTGTTGAAGCGTTTTTGAACTTTAGGCTAGAAAAGGCCTAAATGAACTCCTCTGAAATGTTAGAACATAATGTTATTAAAGGCACAGACAATGGATGCTTGGCTAAGAAGTATAAGGGAGTAACAAAAACTGTTATCAAGACTGTAATGAGATATTTTGAATTAAGAATCTATGGAAATGAATCTTTGTTTTATCGAGCCAATAGATCCTGAATAATTGGTGCTTCTAAAACAGCTTTAATGAATAAGGGATTAGCTAAACTTAGGAAAATCTTCTGGGAATTATCTCCTAACATTCAGGACACAGAAGCTATCATCTGGGGAGGTTAGGGCTTCATGTCAATCTGGAAATCCAAGTTGGCAATTTCTGCAGTAGTCCCCAAGCTCCATCTAATGTTGGCTGTGAGTTTCTGTTTCCATCAGTAGCTGGGTGAAGCCTCTCTGATGACAATTGGGCACAGAATATCATTAGGAATCATTTTATTGATTTTTTTTTTGCCTCTCCCATTTGGGTCTATTTCAGATCTCTGGGCTGTGGCCCTTCAGACAGTATCAGGGATGCCTCCCTCTCATAGTACAGGTTTCAAGCTGGACCACTATTAATTGGCTACCCTCACAATTTCTGTGCCACCTTTATTCCTTGAAGCAGAATAAATTGTAAGTCAAAGGTCTTGCGGTTTGATTGGTCACCCAATCCCTCCGCTGGAAATCTTGTCTGATTAAAAGAGATGGACAATTCAGGTTCTGTATGTATCCCCCATTGCTAGAGTCACCCTCATAAAATCCTGGGAGTTTCTCATTGTGCTAGGTCTCTAACTCCTCTAAGAGATACCCTCCTACAGATGCCATTTGTCTTTCCAAGTGCTCTCTCCCTCCATCCTCCCTCCACATGATTTATCCTGTTCCCATCCCAACCCTTCCTCTGGATTCCTACATCTCTCCACTGGCAATGTCTATTCTATTTCCCCTTCACTGTGAGGTTCGTAGGTACCCCCTTGATCCTTCCTTGTTACATAGCTTCTCTGGGTCTGTGGATTCTAGCATGATTATCATTTACTCTACTGCTAATACCCGCTTATAAGTGAGTACATACCATATTTGTCTTTATGGGCATGGGTTACCTCACTCAGGATGGTCTTTACTAGTTACATCCATTTGCCAACAAATTTTATGATATCATTTTTTAACAGAAGACTGTTACTCCATTGTGTAAATATAAGAAAAAGAATGGCTATTTAAAAGTTGTACTGGAGTTTATATTGTGATACTAAAATGAGATCTTGGAAATCAACAAGAAAGGGAAGATAGATCATGCATAAATAACGCTGTTTTTATATGTCAGGTTGACAAGGGGGTCAGTTGTGGTTAATTCTTGTCAGATTGACACAAACTAGAGATTCCCAGGAGGGAGGAACCTCAATCAAATGATGTTATTTGTTATACTTCTTTGTGGGCATGTTTGTGGACATATTCTTTATTAACAGTTTATATGGGAGGCCCTAGTCTCTCTGTGGACAAAATCATGTCTGGGGAGAAGGTTCTGGGTTGTATAGAGAGCCTGTGTGTGACTGACCCAGGACTTTTGCATGTGGGTGACAATTCTGTAGCTCGGTCTGCTTATATGGCCCCTTCGCAATGGGACTAAGATCTGCTCCTTGTGCATAATCTGACTTTTTGGAGTCCACTCCTTATGGCAGGATGCCTTGCTCAGCCTTGATGCAGGGGGGAGGAGCTTGGTCCTTCTTCAACTTGATATGCCAGGCTTTGTTGACTCCCTATGGGAGGCTTTATTCTTTCTGAGGAGTGGATGGGAAGGGTATAGAATGGAAGTGTGGGAGGAAATGGGAGGGAGGCGAGGCCAGTTGCTTCTGGCCATTATATTTATTTATCTTAGCAATAGAAAGCAAACTAATTCAGACACCAGAAGAGGTAACCCATTCCTGGTAAAGGCACTCTTATTTGTTAGCCCGTGGCATCTGATAGATGTATTCTTGTCCCAGCATAAATGCATTTTAACTTTTTATGTATGTGTGTGTATAAGCTTCTAGAATGAAGAAAAATTTAAATCGATCCTTCCTTTAATAATATAATTACCATAATCATCAGTACACAATAATTGTACATGACAGTGGGTTTGTTGTAAAATTTTAGTGCATGCATTTGTAGTGATTTCCTCATAGTCGTCTTGCCTCCCCCTCTGTGGTCTTCTTCCTTCCCCTGTCCCCTCTCCCACTCCTCTTACTTATTTGTGTAACTTCTAGTCTCAGGTCATCTTTAGTTTCTTTTTTCCTTCTTTTTATTAGTTTTCACATATGAGAACACATGTGTCACTTGTCTCTAGATGTCAATACCATCATTTTTCTATAGATGGCGCCAGTTCATTATTTACCCTGTGGCTGAATATTTCTCTGTTGTTTCAGGTACAGTATTTTCTGCATTTGTCAGTTGACAGGTGGTACCTAGGCTGCATCTGCATTTTATTAATAGTGAATGGTGCTGTCATGAACACGAATATGCAGGTGTCTCTCTTATATGATGACCTCAGTTCTCCTGGATAAATGTCTATTCCTGGTCTTAAATGGGTCATTGGTCTTTCTTTTTCTTTTTTCTTCTTTCTTCCTTTTCTTTTTTCTTTTTCTTTCCTTCTTTCTTTTCTTTTCTTTTCTCTCTCTCTCTCGCTCTTGTCTTTTTTCTTTTTCTTTCTTTGTATAGTTCAGAAAATCCACAATGTTATTCTTGGTGGCAAGATGAGCTCACATTTCCACCATCACTGTATAGTGGTAGGATTACAGTAAGGGGATTTCTGATTCTCAGTGTCTGCATTTTCAGTGATAATGAATTTGGGCAAAATGGGGAACTGCTTCCTACATCAGAGTTGGCTTTAGACAAAGTGTTTGTAAGAGGCGGAGCCTGTTGAAAGTACTAAGTCACTGTGAAGTTGAAGTCTGTGTTCTGGGGAGATAAAAGGCCACCAGAGTACTACACAAGCTTCAGTCTAGGAAGAATGGACGAAATCCTGAAAGCATCATTATTAGTCCTAATCCTTTACCTAGCCTGTAAGTCATAGAAGAGAATATCTAGGTTATAGGATTAATTTGGAGGCATGAAATAACTGGGGAACCAGACAAAATCATGAATGATGAAACCATAATCAGGTAGGACATACAAGGAAAACTAATGACATCTGTTATTTCTCTACACAGGGGTGAGTGGCCAGCAGGAGAAACCTGACCAGCAGCAGGTCAGACAAAGCCCCCAATCTCTGACAGTCTGGGAAGGAGAGACTTCAGTTCTAAACTGCACTTATGAGGACAGCACATTCAACTACTTCCCATGGTACCGGCAGTTCCCTGGTGAAGGCCCTGAATTACTGATGGACATACGTTCAGTGTCAAACAAAAAGGAAGATGGACGATTCACAGTCTTCTTCAGGAAAAGTGATAAACAGCTCTCCTTGCACATCAGAGATTCTCAGCCTGGAGACTCAGCCACCTACTTCTGTGCAGCAAGTGCACAGTGCTCTCCAGGCACCTGCAGCCCACACCCAAACCTGCAGCTGTGCTCCAGCATAGCCCTGCTGTGGGGTTTGAATCTGGCAAAGGTGCAGAGGAGTTTCCCTTTGCAGGAAGTGCCTGGTGACTCAGTGAACTTAAGGATTAGACTCATTCGGGCCACAGACAGAATAAGTTGAAATCATAGCTTGCTTTTCTCCAGTCTCCCTTTGCTACCCACGCACCACTGAATTTTTTTTTTTTTTACCACTGAATTTTTACATGTACTTACTTAACTAGTTTAGGCGAATACAAATAGTTCTCTGTGTGTTTGGTTTTTAGTTTAGTTGAGTTTGTAGTTTGTTTTATTTTGTTTTGTTTGTTTGTTTTTGAGATTGGGTTTCTCTGTAGCTTTGGAACCAAATGGAATTTATAAAGTCGCCATCTCCCTATACTCCTGTCAACAGTGTTGTTAATGTGTGGTTATTACACCCCAAGACTTTCATTGTGACTTCTGTGCTGGAAATCACATAGAATAGTCTTTTGCCTTACTTTTCTCTGATGGCAAGAGAAGCAGTGATTTACATGACCATTGTCCACTTCTAATTCCTCTTATTTTGTCATTTATATATCCAAGTACCTCAAGAAATTCAGGTGTGTTAACTTAAACTCCCAAGACTGTAAGTGTGTCTACAATAGACAAATGATATCACTGGGGGAAGAATGGAATTTTCTCCTACAGTGAAAATGCGTAACTTTAACTAAAGAAATAATTTCAAATGTGCATTTCATAGATGAAAATATAGTTTTTGAATGCAAGTTTTAGCTCATAAAAGCAGCTGAAGTACACGAAATAGAAAAAGGACCTCCTTGTCTAATACTTTGTGTGTTTACTCACTTAATTCTGCAAAAATACTAAGATTTACACTGGAAAAACTTTAGTTTATAAATTTAAATGTTTTATGCCATATAATTGATGGTTGTGTTGACTGTAACTACCTAGGAAGTCAAAACAGGCACAATGCTTGGGTCTAGGACTGAGAGTCTAGATTAAGCAAGTCTCTTTTAGAAAACCAAAACCAAACAAAAAAAGAAAACCAGAAATAACAGAATCAATGTGAAAGATATTAAATTAAATTCTGCAAGCTCTCCTTATCCACAGTGAATAGTTTTCAGTATGTAAAAAGGAAAGTTAAGAAGGAAATATGCTAGTTGGCTCTTAGCAGTAGGCAATATATCTCACAATATCAGCAGGTGAACTCCCCATGTCCTCAAAAGTATTATGTTCTTGTCAAGTTTAAACTTGAGGTAGAAATTGGGAGCAGTATTTATATGAGATTGGAATAGGCTTTACTGAATACAAACACCTAACTTCAGCAGGAGAGAAAAGGCATCCTTGAGGATGCAGAAGAGAGAACTGGAAAATTCTGGGTACCTCAAGATAGAACCCTAAGCTTCCTAGGGATTGAGAGGTTGGAAAGTATTTAAAGAGACTTGAGAGACAGTGGAGACAGGTTAATTTATAGTAACATAATCACCACCACTTGGGAATCTTCATGTGACACTTAAGGCTGATCTCTGAGTTAGAAGCCAATCTTGTCTACAGAGTGAGTGCCAGGCTAGTCAAGCTTAGGCAGTAAAGGAGAAAATTGAGATCAGAAAGTTGTGAAACTCTAGTTCAACAAGGAGGCTACGTTCCAGCCCCAGTAAGCAGCAGAACTTGGCAACTTCGGCCATGTGTTCTGACTTTAGAGTCATGGATGAACACTTGGAATCTCTCTCTGGAACTAAGGAAAGCCACTGAGCCCAGGTATGCCTCAGGGGTTTCCTTGAAAGAGAATCCAGATAGGCAAGTCTGTGAAACTATGAAGTTTAAACCTGCATGCCTTAGAGAACCCAAGTTGTTAGAATCCCAGAGTCTACTAAAGAAATCTACTAAAGAAAGGAGCTAACAGGTAGTGGAATGAACCCAAGGGAAAGAAGTGTACTGCAGTCAAGAAAGCTGAAAGGATGTGGAGATCTGAAGAGCATTTTGACATCAGACACAGAAATGCAGACTCTGCAGTTTGCCCAGCATGTTTTCAGTCTCGCTTTGTTCCAGCATTTCCTTACTATGCTCCCTTTCCTCCCTTTTTAATGGTAATATATATTCTTTGGTGTTTTATGTTGGAAGTGTGTAATCTGTTTTTTAATTTTGATTTTATAGCAAATTAAGTTAAGGGATTGCTTTGAGTCAGAAGAGACTCTGAACTTTGGACTTTTAAACATGTTGAGACTGTGATATACAATCAGGGTTTTTGAAGATGGGCATTTTTGCATTATGACATGTCTACACACCTGTGGGAACCAGGAAGAAGAATGTGGTTATTTGAAAAGCAAAGCTCCCACAGGCTCATACTTCTAAATTCTTAGCCACAGGAAGTGACAATATTTAAAAGGATTATAAGAAGTAGAATGTGTAACCTTATTGGTGGAAGTTTGCCACTGGGGGGGGGGAGTTGCAGTTACAAAATCCTATGTCAAGCCAATAAAGTGAGTGGCCTTCTCTTTCTGCCTTCACTTAAGGACATAGGTCCCAGCTACTGCCCTAGTACCTGCCTGCATGCCACCAAGTTCCCCATCATGACAATTTATTGACTTTCACTGACCCATGGGGGGGTCTATCTGATAGACAAGGGATCTAAGGACCTGAAATAATGGGGCCAACAAGCAGTCTAATGTTGTAGACAAACTTACTTCAGTTTCAGTGATTTTTATTCTTGAATATAACGAAGACAGCAATGATACAAAAAATAACAACACAAAAACACATAATTGGAAAAACATAAACAAACCCTAGTTTATTTATACTAAATGTTAGCAGAGATGCCCTTTCCTAGAATTTTTCAGAACAGAACAACTTAAACATATTGCTTGGGATGTACTAAATATTATATCTAGAAAATCACAAAAGTGAGGTGAAGACCATATTGAGATACAGACTGGGTTCTATACCTATGATCTGACAGCTAACAAGAATAAACATGTCATATAAATTGAATGTAAATGTTTAGCATAGGAGACATAAAATCACATCCAAGATCAATCCAGGGATCACAGTACACTTGAGGTAAAAGTCCCTCTGTCTTGTTTCCTGGAGTGTTTTTTTTTAATATAGTTATCCAAGATATTTTGTTTAGCATGCATAGTTTTTTGACTGTTATAGTAGTTTGGAAGACAATGTCCCCCTCCCCCCCCCAAAGTGAGTGGCACTATTGGGTAGTGTCTTTTTGTTGAAGCAGGTTTGGCCTTGTTTTGGAAGAAGTGTGTCACTGTGTGGGTGGCTTTGTCACTCAAGATACTCCCAGTGTCATGGATCATTTTCCTCTTGCCTTCTGATCACTATGCAGCCAGCACCATGTCTACCTAGAGGTCATGATGTTCCCCATGATGATAATGGACTGAACCTTTAAAACTGCAAGTGAGCCACTCCAATGAAAGGTTTCCTTATAAGAATTGCCATGGTCCTGGTGCCTCTTCAGAGCAGCACAAACCCAAACCTAGACAACGATATTCCAACAATAATGGACTAAACCTCGGAAACTGTAAACAATCCCCTAAATAAATGTTTGGGTTTTTTTTTTTTGTAATAGTGAGTGTGTATACATGGGTACACACACCTGTGTGCATGTAAAGGCCAGAAGATGGTATCCACTCACTCAAAACCTAAAGTTGCAGACTTTATGGGCACTCAGCTTGTTAAGTGGGTTCTAAACATCCATCTTTATGATTAGAAGCAAGTGCTTTTCACTGCTGAGCCACCTCTCCACCAACCTTAACCTTTATCTTCACTAGGAATTATTGTTTCTCAATAATATCACAAGGGAAGTTGTGCAACATGGAGAGCATCCAGCTGCTCTGTGGAGAACAAGAGCAGGGGCACAGCCCTGCCATCCTGAGCTCCACAGGCTACTGTGGCTTCCATGTTCTCCTGCTTAGCCACAGAGACTTCAGTCCAGGGCATGTGCTGCCTGTCAGCCCTCAGCAGTGAGATGGGCAGAGGTGTATAGCTCAGATACCAGAAACTTGTCCTTGATGTACATGTTGACTGGTTATTTAAACTCATAGTAAGACCTGGTATTGGGGGCCTCTGAACTCTAGCCTCAACAGCCCTTCAGGGTTCAGAACAGATGATTATAGCTTGCAAAAACTGACTAAAATTGTCTGAGGGTGAACAAATCAACTCAAATATGTTTCTTATTTATGTTTTCTCTTTGTACTTCAAAAAGTTTCCATTCCCCACAAGCCTTTCAGTTTATATACACATATAGACACAAATGCCAATTCCATATGCAATAACAATGATACTAAACAAGTATTACACAGAGCCACAAAAATCAGTAAGTCTGAAAAAGCAGGCACCTAATAGCTTACTACTGTCTCTGAGAGGGCGTGGTTATGAAGCTCCCCAGCAGATACTGGGAGGATTAATTAAGGATGGGACTTTAAATCAGAACAGAACTCTAAGAAGAGGAAAACAGGGGCCTTTAGTGTTCTAACTACATTTCTAGTGACTAGTTAAGCTAGAAGTTTGTAGTAAATGTAGAAAAGAGGGGAGAAAAATGCAGAAGCACTGTTGCATGTTCTGAACACTCCACCTTCTTTCCTGGCAGCTGGGAACACAGCATTGTGGTAACCATGACAACCAGCATAAGCCACTGTAGGAAAGCTATGGTGCTTGATTTGTTTTGGCATCTTGCTAACTGAATTAAATTCCTTGCTAAGGGAATTTCTTTGGAGACTGCCATTACCAACCCCTGGCTAAGCAGCAGGGTGCCTGATTGAATTTCTTTCTCTGGACCTGGTTTAGTGGCCCAAGCTATTTTCCTGTACCTCTAGAAGTAAAGGCACAAACAGTAAATTTCCTAAATTAAGATCCTGTGTCAATTGAAACCAGGGTGAAGATAAATATAGAATATTAATAGCATGTTAGGGTAGAGCAAAAACTAGTATGTTACACTCTCCTGAGAGTTCAAAGCCACCCAGACCTGTTTTCCAGGAAGGGCAGACATGCTATCTCTCCTTCTCAATGCCTATCTCTTGAGGTTCTCTTGTGGTCTAGTCACAAACCTCCTTCCCCTGTTGGATATCCTGCCATTAAGGATAATAGTGTGTGTGCATGCAGGGGGATGGGTAGCTTCATGTAGATCTGACTATGAGGACAATAGTTTCTTTGACTGAGTGAATACTTTCACACCAGGGTCCCACAGTGTGGAAAAAGGCTATCCAGTGCCAGTACAGAAGAAAGTCAGGCTCAGAAAACGAGAAATACACTGCTGGGATATTTCAGGATGAATCCCATTGTGGAAAATGGGAACACTATGGCTTCACAAGGTTTTAACAGAAAGGATAGTGACTATACAAAGGACAGGTGTTCCCAAAGCTCTGCAAATCGGGTTCCTCACTAGACTGTACTCCCATGAGTTAGCCTATTAATCTGTCAGCTGTACTTTCATTGTACACTCTTGTGGACTTGTAGGAACATGGGGCTATTTCAGAGACCTTGTTTGTACTTTCCTCTTTTGATGCCTTTGGTTCATTTCTTCCATTGGGATAAAGAGAGCAAACAGAAGATTAAAAGGTACAGTCTAAATGATGATACAGCAGTACACAAAAGTTTAACCAACAATTTATGAGGCATTAGCAAGGTCCTAAGTGCTTTCTGGTTATATGTGTCATGTACATATAATAGGCTTGAGTCAAGGAGAGGCCTAGCAATATTATCATTATCCCATCTTTTACATTTAAAAATACACAGAATTTAACAAGTGAAACTGAATACTTTAGGGCATGGTATAGAAGCTTTGTATGGAGAAAACAGGACATCTTCTGAATAAACCATGATGTTAGACTTTTACAGTTAATTAGGTTTTGTAAAAGTGTATTTTCAAATTAGTGATACTTTCATGTGTCTCTGTTTCTCTCTCTCTCTCTCTCTCTCTCTCTCTCTCTCTCTCTCCCCTCTCTCTCACTCTTTCTGTGTACATATATCCAGTGATCAACATTGAATATCTTCCTCTATTGCTCTCCACATTCATTCATTCATGTATTTGTTTATTTATTTCCCTATTTTCATATTTATATGGTAGTGGTTCTCACTGAAACTGAAGCTCACCAATTGAATTAGACTGACTGACTAGGAAAACCCCAGATTCCCGTTTCTCAAAGCTATGATTTCAGCTGCACCCACATCCACTGAATTCTTATGTGTTTGAAGATCAACACATAGGTCCTCATGATCCACAGTAGGAACTGTCACATGAGCATCTTCTCAGCCTCTGAATACCATTATTTTATTTCTGTTACAGTTTCACAGAACATGAGCAAATGGGGATCTTCTGGAATTCTGATGGACGGCCCTTCACCATGTGATGTAAAAGTAGCTCTGTTAATTGCTGAATTTATAGTGACCCTAGCACTCAGTAAAGGAGGAAGATTCTTTCAGATGCTAGTGTATCACCGGAAATACATAGACTCATCATTATTTATTTTAATTAAACTTTATTAGACAATAGATGTAGAGAAGTAAACATATAACAATCATCTTTAAGTATATTACACATATTGTACATAGCTCATGATGAATCTGACTTCGGGTCACCCAAATATTCCCACTGACTCACAACCATGAGTGCAAAGCAGAATCAGCCTCAGCAGGGGCAGATTTTCCCATTCTTCCTTTTAAGTACCGCCTCTTTTAACTACCAAGAAAGACAAGAAGCAAGTAAAAGTCTGTGGTGAGCTACACTTTTTTCTCTCTGTACAAGGAACTTGTGGCCTATGATCATACAAAACCCCATTTCCTGCTTGAGGTGATGAAGGATACAGAGCCAGCAGATAGTCAGTTTCAGACATTGAGACACTTAACACTGATCTAAGGCCCAGGAAACACACAGACATGCACCCCATGCCTCTCCACAGCCTGCTCTCTGTGTTGGTGGCCTTGACCTTCTCTGGTATGTATGTTTAACATATAATTAAGTACATTAAGCAGGAAGCATTGCCCCAGGAATATGGCAGTTCACATTGACATGGTGGGGAACAGGAACTAGAGATAAGCAAGCAACATATATCTTCAGTTAGGGTTGTCTTGTGTCTCAAGGTACCAAAATCCAACAGTGTTTTGTTCAAACACTCACAGAATAAACTTTTTTCTTTCTTTCAATTGTTCTGCAGGATCCAGTTTGGGCCAGGAAGTGACTCAGCTCCAATCAACCGTAAGCACGCAGGAGGGAAAAGAAGTCACCATAGACTGTTCATATGAGACAAGTCGGAGCTTATACTATCTTTATTGGTACAAGCAGCTTCTTAGTGGAGAAATGATTTTTCTTCTCAGCCAAATGTCTTATTCTACTCGGACTGAGAAGAGCAACCGCTACTCTGTCACCTTCAAGAGATCAGCCAAGTCCATCAGCCTTGTCATTTCAGCCTCACAGGTGGAAGATTCAGCGAAGTATTTCTGTGCACTCTGGGAACAGATTCACAGTGTTTGAAAAGATAGAACAAGCTGAACAAAAACTGGAGCTCCTTGAGCATAGCATCTCTCAGGGAGCCCTGATGAGAAGAACATCTGCACACCCAGGCCAGAACGTCCAAACCATGACTCCTTCGTCTGTGGTCTGCTCAGAAGTGTGTTTCTAAGTAAAACCTCATATTATGCAATTTAGTAACAGTCTTCGTGAGTGCTTTCTTTTAATATTTTGTCTTGAAAGAATTTAGCTTAAAAAAAAACCACAGAGACCATGTGTAGTATTTATCTTTACTTGGCAATCTTGCACCAGAATGATTTAAAGTACTGATTTCCTTGAAGTTTATAACAGCACATACCTCAGCCTAGGCATCTGGAAGAGCAAAGAACAAAATTCCCTTGTGAAACTTAGAGAAGCAGAGCCATAGTCAGTGAAGTAGTTGGAGATACATTATGAGGAGTTCACCCAGGTAACTTTTGGTGGTTCCTGGAGAGGCCCTCCATATCATTGTCTTTGCATCTGGTACTGAGCCTAAGATACTGAAGGTCAGCGAGACCAGAGTAGAGAAGCACAGTTGCGTGTAGGCAGCACCTGATTGTATTGATGCTTTAGAAACTACAGCGAGGCTCATATGTAGTTGGAATCTAGAAAGACAAACTTCCCTCATCTCCTCAATCTCACTTGTTCGAGAGAAATTTAGAAGAAGTCAAGGTATTTTCCAACATTTTACACTCAGACTTGACCCAAGATGAAGGAAAGTTCTAGAAGTGAGGAGAAGAGAGTTAATGGTAAATTGAGCTGAAACCTCATTGAAATCATGTGTGCCTGGGCCTGGATTTGCTGAGGTATATATATAAAAAAACAAATATATCATAAATGATTTTCTATCTTTTTGCAGTTTCTTTTTCCATATCCATCCTAAAAGCAGAACAACATGGGAAACAAAATTCCATGAAATGTGTTTCCAGATATATTTTCAAAAATTTATTTTTATTTCATAATCTGTGTGTAATTCTTTTTTCTGCATGTATGTGTATGTACTGTGTACATGGCTGTTGCCCGTGGAAGCCAGAGGAGTGATGTTGTTCCCCTCTGTATGCTGTGATTACCATTAATAAATAAAGGAACTTCTTTAGACATAGCATGTCAGAACTTAGCTAGGTGGGAAAAACTAAACTGAATGCTGGAAGAAAGGGGGTGGTGTCAGAGAGAAGCCATGGAGCCACCGCTGGAAACAGATATGCTGAAACCTTGCCAGTAGGCCACGAGCCTCATGCTAAATTATAAAATAATGAAAATGAGTTAAATTAAGATGTAAAAGCTAGCCAATAAGAAGTTAGAGCTAATAAGCCAAGCAGTGGTTTAAGTAATACTTGGGACTAGGCATCTGGGAGCTAACTAGAGGCCTTATTACAACAAATTGTCACCCAACCCCAGCCAGGTCAACTAAATCTGCGTAAAACATGAGAAAGCTTAAAAAGGAATTCTAAACACAAAAGAACAGAGTTAAGCATGGTTTGGTGTCAACATTTTCTTGGGTAGGCTCTGTTTCCTAAAAGCAATCAGAGGGATGGCTCCTTTAAGAGAGGTTTTCCTGACTCAGCAGTAGCAGGGGAAAAAAAGCTGCAGAAAAAAAAAAAGGCATGCTGGTACACCATGCTGCTTTGAAAATGTGGCTTTCTGGGCCCGGCTGCCAGCACAAACTCTGACTCTTTTGAGAGATCTGGCTATGGAGCATTTAAATGGGTTCTGTGAGGCAGAGTGCTACAACTTACTTAATGGCAGCATAGAACCACTGTGTGTCTAAATATGGGGTCATGTACACGGCTCTCAGAGGCAGGAAACAGTTCTGCCGTGCTGGACTGGGCTGAGCTAGCAGGCAGGGCCATATTTCCCCTAGCAGTGAGGCTGCTTAAGTTAAAAAGAAGCACCTAGCGTTTTAAGAAGCCAGCCTGGTCAGAAAAGAATTTCAGATATACAATAGGACTGATTCAGACATAAAAGACCTCTAAACAAGACACAATGTGTTTACAAAATGTATGTACGCTTGGGAGAAAAAGAAAAAGAATATAGAGAGTTATAAAAAGAAGGAAATGGTTTATTAAAAACAGTCTTTAAAGAGGCAGAATACACTGAAACCTTGCTAGTAGGTTACAAGCCTCATGGTAAAATATAAAAGGGTTAAATTAAGATGCAAAAGCAGTCTTATCACAACAGAGGAGGGCATTATATTTTCTGTAATTGGGATTACTGAAGAATATGAATTGCCATGTGAGTGCTGGGAACTGAATCTGAGTACTCTGATGGAGCTGCAAGTGCTTTTAACTACTGAGTTAATGTTCTAGTCCCTATTTCCAGATTTACATTGAGACTACAAAACTTCTGGAGAAGTTGTCAGATTAGATGTTGGTTTCTAGTTTTCATGAAAACAACTAAGGTAAAACATAAAAGCACAGTAAGTTTTTTTTTTAAGAGAAAGCACTAAGAAACAGAGATGAGATGGGACTTTCTCCACAAAGAACTAGTCAAGCAACAGAGCTGTAACATGCTTACACCAGTTACTAACAGCTGTAGCCAGCACTGAAGTCTCTGCTTGTATTGTCTCCATGGCAGACACAGAGAAAATTCAGCAGTCCTAATGCATTTTTAACCTAGTCTCTGATTCAGTTCCTGGCTCTGGATTATTACCCTGAGCTCTGATTGGTTCCCTCTGTCTCTATCTCCATCCATCACCAGATGAAAGTTCTATGGTGAAATGCAAGATATTCATCAGTGTGGCTATGGGACAAGGCCAGTTGAGGCACCCTCTCCTCTACTGCCCAAGGACCTAGCACCAGGGATACCTGGGAACCCCTTAGAGCCAAGTCTCTTGCTAACCCTAAAATGACTCCCTTTGTTAAGATATCTTCTTCCCTGCTCCCATATCTGCCCTTCCTCCATCTCCACCATCCCACTCCCCCAAACTCTCCCCAGTCCTCCCCTTCTCCCTTCTCTTTCCTCCTCTCCCCTTACCCTGCCATCTCTTAGGACTGGAGAGGGAGGAAGGAGGGGGAAAGGGGAAGTGGAAGGGAAAGGGGAGGAGGGGAAGAGGTAGAAATTTTGAATGGTATTATTTATAAAGAAATAAAAATTAATGCTAAAATAAAGAAAAGGAAAGGGGAAAAAGGATTGGTAAAAAATTTCCAAACAAATGTCCATAAGAAACAAGCAGGTGTGGTTTTCCTAATAACTAACAAAATAGACTTCATACTAAAATCATTCAAAGGAGATGGAGAAGAACACTTCATACCTATCACTGGAAAAATACATCAAGATGGAGTCTCAATTCTGAAAATATGTGTCCCAAATAAAAGAGTACCCACATATGTAAAAGAAACATTACAAAGCTTAAATTACAAATCAAACCCCACACACAAATGGTAGTATATTTCAACACTCCACTTGCCCCAGACATAAACTTAGCAGAAAAATAAGAGAATTAGCAGATATCACGACTCAAGTGAACTTAAATATTTACAAAACATTCCACTCAAACACAGAATAATATATCTTCTTCTCAACATCTCATGGAACCTTTTCTAAAAGTGATCATGTACTGTAATTTGTCACAAAGCAAACCTTAAAAGATAAAAAAAAAAAACTGGAGTAAACCCTGTATCTTATCATATCACAGTAGCTTAAAGTTAGAACTCTACAACAATACTAATTGCAGAAAGCCTACAAACTCATGGAAATTAAACAATGCTCAACTGAATCACCCCTGAGTCAAGAAGAAATAAAGAAAGAATTAAAGGACTTTTTAGCATTCAATGAAAATGATTGCATAGCCATCCCAAACTTATGGGACACTTTGAAAGTGATGCTAAAAGGAACGTTCATAGCAATAAGTGCCTACATAAAGAACCTGGAAAAAACTCAGACAGGTGACTTAACAGCACTTCTAAAAGCTCTAGAACAAAAAGAATTTAAACTCACTCAGGAAGAGTAGCTAAGAGAAAATAATCAAATTAGGGCTGACATCAATAAAATAGAAACAAAGAAAGCAATATAAAGAATCAATTAGACAAAGGTTGGTTCTTTGAGAAAATCAACAAGATACGTAAAACTTTATACAAACTAACCAAAAGGCAGAGAGGGAATATGCAAATTAACAAAATCAGAAATGAAAAGAGGGACATAACAACAAACACAGAGGAAATCCAGAGAATCATCAGGTCATACCTCAAAAACCTATACTTCACTAAGTTGGATAATTTAAAAGAAATGGACAATTTTCTGGATAGGTAACATATACCAGAATTAAATCAAGAACATAAAAACAATTTAAATAGACCTATAACCCATAAGGAAATAGAAGTAATCATCAAAAATCTCCCAACCAAAAATAGCCCAGGACCAGTTGGTTTAAGCACAGAATTCTACAAGATTTTTAAAGAAGAGCTAATACCAATACTCCTCAAATTATTCCACACAATAGAAACATAAAGGACATAGCCAAACTCTTTTTATGAGGCAATAGTTATCCTGGTACCCAAACAAAACAAAGATGCAGCTTAGAAAGAGAATTACAGACCAATCTCATGCATAAACACTGATGCAAAAATACTTAGGAAAATACTGCAAACAGAATCAAAGAACAAAACAAAAAAAAAATCATCTACCATGATCAAGTTGGCTTCATCCCAGAGACGTATGGTTTAACATATGAAAATATATGTATGCAATCCACCATATAAATAAACTGAAAGGAAAAAGCACATGATCATCTCATTAGATGTTTAAGAAGCGTTCAACCAAAACCAGTATGCCTTCATGACAAAGGTGTTGGGGAGCTCAAGGATACAAGAAATGTATCTAAACAGAATAAAAGCAATATACTGGAAGCCAAAAGCCAACATCAAATTATATGGAGAGAAAAATCAAAGCAATTCTACTAAAATCAGAAACAAGACAAGGCTGTCTACTCTCTCCATATATATTTAGCATAGTACTCACAGTTCTAGCTAGAGCAATAAGACAACAAAAGGGGATCAAAGAATACAAATTGGAAAGGAAGAAGTCAAATTTTCACTATTTGCAGATGGTATGATGTTATACTTAAGTGACTCTGAAAATTCTACTGTTGTAGGAGCTGCGGGTTACATTCCTGCCGCCCTACTCCCAGCCGCCTGGCTAGCTTATATCCCGAAATAACAATACACAAACTGTATTTATTTAAACACTGCCTGGCCCATTTCTATTAATGTGTGTTGCACCAAAATGTGCTTACTGGGAAGATTCTAGCCTATGTCCATCCTGGGTCAGAGCTTCATCGTATCTGCCCCAGAGAGCAGAGCTAAGGCATATGAGCTCACTTCCTCTTCCTCCCAGCATTCTGTTCTGTTTACTCCTCCCACCTAAGGGCTGGCCTATCAAATGGGCTGAGGCAGTTTCTTTATTAGCCAATGACCTTCCTCCATCATTCTACAACTGATAAACACCTTCAATAATGTGGCAGATTTAGAGATGAACTCAAAAAAGTCAGTAGCCCTCCTATATACAAATGATAAAGAAGCTGATGAAGAAATGAGAGAAACATCACCTTTTAAAATAGCCACAGATAATATAAAATATCTTGGGGTAACACTTACAAAAGAAGTGAAAGTGCTATACAACAAAAACTTTATGTCTTTGAAGAAAAAATTTAAAAAAAAAATCAGAAAATGGAAAGATCTCCCATGCTCTTGAATAGCCAGGATCAACATAGTAAAAGTGACAACTCTACAAAAAGAAATCTAGAGATTCAGTGCAACTTCTTCAAACTCCAGCACAATTCTTCACAGACCTCAGAAAAACAATACTCAGCTTCATATGGAAAAAAAAACAGAATAGTCAAAACAATCCTGTATAATGAAAGAACTTATTGATACATCACCATCCCCAACATCAAGCTCTATTATAGAGCTACAGTAATGAAAACAGCTTGGTATTGGCATAAAAACAAAGAGGTGGACCAATGGATTCAAATCAAAGATACTGATATTAATTTATACACCTATGAACACCTGATTTTTGAAAAAGAATCTAAAATTATACAATGGAACAAAGAAAGCATCATCAACAAATGGTGCTGGGCAAACTGGATACCAATATGTAGAGGAATGCAAATAGATCCATATCTAGCTGCATGCATAAAACTTAAGTCCAAATGGATCAGAAACCTCAACATAAATGTAGCCACACTAAACCTTGTTGAAGAGAAAGTAGGAAGTAGCCTTGATTGCATTGGCACATGGGACTACTTCCTAGATATAACATCAGTAGCACAGACACTGAGACCAACAATTAATAAATGGGACCTCATGAAACTGAGAAGCTTCTGTAAGGTAAAGGACATATTCACTAAGCCTACAGAATGAAAAAAAAAAGATCTTCAATAACCCCACATCATACAGAGGACTGATCTCCAAAATATATAAAGAACTCAAGAAACTCTAACATCAAATTATCAAATAATCCATAAAAAATGGAGACAGATCTAAACAGAGAATTCTCAAAAGAAAAATTGCAAATGGCCAAAAGAATCTTAAGGAATTGCTCAACATCCTTAGCAACCAGGGAAAAGCAAATCAAAATGACTGAGATATCATCTTACACCAGTCAGAATGGCTAAAATCAAAGTCACCGATGATTGCTTATGCTGGAGAGGATGTAGAGTAATAGGAACACTCCTCCATTGCTGATGGGACTGCAAGGTTTTACGGCCACTTTGGAAATCAGTGTGGCAGTTTCTCAGAAAATTAGGAATCAACCTACCTTAAGACCAAGTAATGCCATCTTTGGCATATACCCAAAGGATGTACACTCCCTAAATATAACATAGTCACACAGACACTGATACACTCATACCACAATGACATTTGCTCAACTGTGTTTATAGCAACATTCTTCATAACAAGAAGAACTTGGAAACAACCTAGGTACCCCTCAACTGAAGAATAGTTAAAGAAAATGTGGTATATTTCCACAATGGAGTACTACTCAGCAGTAAAAACCAATGAATTCTTGAAATTTGCATGCAAATGGATGGAAGACCATGATGAAAATACCTACAAAAACAGCTAAGCTGAGCTAGTGAGAGCTCACTGACTCTGGACTGATAGCAGGGGAATCTGCATAGGACCATAATAGACCCACTGAATGTGGGGGATAGTTGTGAGGTTTGGGCAGTCTGTGGGGCCACTGGAAGTGGGACCTAAATCCCTAGTGCTTGAACTGGCACCTTGAAGCACATTCTCTTTAGAAGGAAAGGATTCCCTTGCTCAGCCTAGATATGGGGCAGACACGTTGGTCCTGCCTCGAAGTGATGAGTCAGACTTGTTGATTCCCCATGGGAAGCCTTACCCTTTCTGTGGAATTGATGGTGGAGTTGGGTGAGAGTAAGCATGGGACAGAGGAGAGTAGAGAGTGGGAATGGGGATAGCTATGTCAAATCAGAAGATTGTATTTTTAAAAAGTGGAGATCCAAACTAAAGAGAATTTATCTTAAACAAACATGACCAAAGAAGAACTACTCCTTAACAAGTAAGGAAATAATTAGGAAGCATAAGGAAAATTGGGCTGTGCATGCCTTTAATATCAGCACTGAAGACAGAAACAGGCAGATCTCTTACTCTGAGGCTAGACTGGGCTACAGATTGAGTTTTAGTATAGCTGGTTCTACATAGAGAAACCCTGTCTTAAAAAAAAAAAAAACCCAAGTCAAACAAAAACCAACAACAACAAAAACAAAGCTGGTAGTGTTTGCCTTTAATTCCTACACTCTGGAATCAGAAACAGGTAAATCCCTGAATTTTGGCCTGCCTGGCCTACTAAATGAGTTTCAGGACAGCTGGGTCCACACAGATAAACCCTATCTCAAAACAAACAAACAAAGAAAAAAAAACAAACAAAATCTCAAAATTACAAAGAATTACAAAGGAAAAGCACCATTCCACATTTGCATCAGAAATGTCAGAAAAGACTAGATCACTCTAGAAGCCAAGAAAGTATGCCATGATATGATTTAAAGCCTGAGACTAAATAACTATCAACAAAGATTGCTACAGTTGGTAATTAATCTTTTCAATTCAGTAGAGAAATAAAAAACACTTCAGCAAAAGCACAAACCAAAACAATGCATAACAACCCAGTCAACACTGCAGAAAATACTTAGAGCAATACCATAAATGTAAAAAGAAAGGTAGTCTCATTCACAAGGACACAAAATAATACATTTCACAAGAGAAATGCATAAAAGGAGAAAGCCGGGAAGAAATAGCTTAAGTCCAAAACATTCCTAGAAGACACGTGAATAGAAGTGGTTGGAAGGTAAGAGTGTTGTTATCTAAACTGGACCAACAGAAAAAAGAGGAGGATCCAGAGAACTACAAAAGACTCAGGTCAGAATCAGTTTAGTGAACTCCTAGCCTGAGGGTATCTCCCATCCCTAAAAGATCAAGCTTTGCTCTCTCCTCCTGAGGCTCTTCTGGCTTTCCCTGAAATCCAGTCCTTTGTCTGTTCCTGGGAATGTGCTCTGTAAATCCCTAGATGACCCCCAGCAGTATTACTAAATCTGCTTCTCTAGTCCCCTTTTAATGGTTCCTTGACTTTCTCTTATATTTCCCCTCTGGTTTTATGTCATCTATGTTATCTTACTGTATAATTTTCTATTTCTTTTCCTTTTTCAGACCTCTGCTAAATCTCTTTTTTCTCTCCCATGTCCTTTTTTATTTCTATTTCAGTAGAATTCTTCTACATATCTGTGTATGTGTAAACACTAAAATCTATAGATGTGAGAAAAAACATGAAATATTTGTCTCTCTAAAATTCAAAAAGAAGAAGTTTTTGACAGAATCTCTGCTGCCAGAGGTCTGAAGTATTTTGATATTTGAGCTGAGCTCCTTGCTGCCCTCTAGTGCTTATGAGTTAAATTGTGAGACCACAACAGCAGCTATCTTTTTTGAAATTAAAATTTTGTGACAATCATGTCAGGCAGAATTCAGATAGAAGGTTGTGGTGCTTGATCTACAGCTGTCAGATGTGACAATGATTCATGGAGGAACGTCAAACGATTCTTGGGTGTTCTAGGCTGGAGAGCAGAAACCTGCTTAAAATATAGACTTAGCCTTGTTACCTAAGATACGGTGCTCTTTTTTTTTTCATAAGTGAAATTTGTGTTTTGATGTTGCCCCTTTTTACACTTCATAAATATCCTGGGAGCTTAAAAGACGTCACTGATGGGGAAGAAACCACTGAAGGAAAGAAGGCATAGAGAGCTCCTGTCATCATCCATTCTGCCTCCACCCTTTCATCATAATGCAAGGTTTTCTCCTGGGCACTAAGACATATTATAGATTACATATATCTGGGAGAAGCCATGAAAGTTTTCATTAGGATCGACTTCCAAGTAGACATCAGAAGACTCTCTGAGGTTTCTCATGCAGGCAGACAGTGCAATCACAGAGTGTGCCTGCTTCTCTTTAATGGAAGACACAGAAGACTTAGCAAGTGTCTGAGGTGGGGGGGTGCTGTGTGATTTCCATGTGTTTTCTCGTTCAATACTTAGTGGACTTGATAAAATTCTTGAATCTCCCCTCCTTGAACAGCAAAAGCAACATTCCAGAGACTAAGACTTGAGTTGAAGTTCAGGACCTACCAGTTATTAGCTGAGGGGAAAGTAGCAGATTGCTTTACAATTTTGTGCTTGATTTTTGCATTCCTACATATGATTGAAGGTAATATTTACTGAAATGTTCACTACAATGGGTAAAAAATGATGACTGTCCACGCTTATTATTAGCCCATGCCAAAATATTGTACAGGTTATTTACAGAAATAGAAATTGTATGTGTTAGGGAATGAATACTTTGCCTAGTGCCACAAAGTGCCTGTCACATCAGAGTTTTTCTGCAGTCCTATTATGTGGAATTTCCCCCTCTGTATGCTATTAATATATTTTATTACCATTGCATAACAAAGAAGCCACTTTAGCCTATGGCAAGATGGGGAAACTAAAATGAATGCAGAGAGAAAGAAGGCAGAGTCAAAAAGATGTCATGTAGCCACCCAAGAAGCAAGAGGTAAAAAATAATGAGCCCTGTGGTAAAATATAAAATGACAGAAATGGCTTAAGATGTAAGAGCTAGCTAGAAATAAGCCTGAGCTGTTGGCCAAACACTGTTGTAATTTTTATAGTTTTGTGTGATTATTCGGTCTGGATGTCCAGGAAATGAAAGTGCAGTCTCCACCTACACTCCTATTGAGAGCCTTTTGTCAACTCTCACTGGAAACTGAGTTTGTTGTCTCAATGAATGACACCCACATGCTTGTCTGAATTTCTGTTTAATTATCTGTTTAGTAGAATTCCCACAAAAGATCAAAATTACTAAGGAAATCTTATTTTTAGTCAATATACACAAAATGTTTCATTATAAGGTTTTCATCAAACATATCATTGTTTCATCATATTTATCTCACTATCATCTCTTGTTCCAATCCCACTTCTGCTAGTTTTCTTTTCCTCCAAATATTCCAACTTTACATTATACAT
>CAWTZC010001982.1:0-53649 GCA_963919715.1 Microtus obscurus | reverse complement strand
GAGCGGGGAGTCCCTGCCTTCTGGGCAGGTCTCAAGGTTCCCTGTGGGAGAGCTTGGGCACCTACAGCTGGGGCTCCAGGATCTCCGGTGGTCTACTGGACCCCTCGCTCCCTCCCCACCCCCTACCTCTTGTCCCCGGATCCTTGAGCTACCAGACGGTCCTGGTTAGGAGCTGAGGAATTCCATCTGGACGGGTGAGTGTCTACTAGCCAGGGGCGGTGTGTCCCAGAAGCTAGCACAAACCTCCCTCCACCAGCTCCTTCTGCAGGGCTGCCTTTCTTAGGCAAGACCCAATCCCCCCCCCCGCAACCCACCCCACCCCCAACCCTGCCCTGCGGCTTGCTTGGACCAGTGCTCAAGAACGGTTTTAAATTACTTCACTAAGGCTATCCACCCAGAGCGGGGAGTGCCTGCCTTCTGGGCAGGTCTCAAGGTTCCCTGTGGGGGGAGCTTGGGCACCTACAGCTGGTGCTCCAGGGTTGCCATCTGAGTTGTTGTGCTGAGGGAGTTCCATCTGGACGGGTTGGTTCCTGTTTCTACACTGAAGAGATACACCCAGAGAGTCAGTCACAGCAAAGTCTGGACCAAGACACCAGGCCTCTCTGGGCTCCATTTGAAGCAAGAGATGGGAAGGCGCCAATACAAGAATTCCTCCAACAACCTGAAAGACAACATGACATCACCAGAACCCAGGGATCCCGAAACAAGAAGAATTGTACACTCTACTCCAGAAGAATTAGAAGAATTTGACTCAAAAGTGAATTATATGAAAATAATAGAGGACCTTAAACAGGAGGTGAAAAACTGCCATAAACAATTAGAGATGACAAACAAAAAAGTAGAGGAAATGAATAAGTCGCTCAAAGATACCCAAGAAAACCAAGAGAAGCAAGAAAAAGCAATCAAACAGATAAGGGAAGCAGTTCAAGACTTGAAGAATGAAATGGAAGTAATGAAGAAAACACAAACCGAAGGAAGGATGGAATTAGAAAACCTGGGTAAACGATCAGGAACCACAGAGACAAGTACTACCAACAGATTACAAGAGATAGAAGAAAGAATGTCAGACACTGAAGATACCATAGAGAAAATAAACACACTGATCATAGAAAATAGCAAAACCAACAAATTCTCATCACAAAACATTCAGGAAATATGGGACACAATAAAAAGACCAAACCTAAGAATAATTGGGATAGAAGAAGGAGAAGAAGTACAGCTCAATGGTCCAGAAAATATATTTAATAAAATTATAGAAGAAAACTTTCCCAACCTAAAGAAAGATATTCCTTTGAAGGTTCAAGAAGCATACAGAACACCAAATAGACTGGACCAAAAAAAAAACATCTCCTCGCCATATAATAATCAAAACACAAAACATACAGAATAAAGAAAGAATATTAAGAGCTGCAAAGGAAAAAGGTCAAGTTACTTATAAAGGTAAACCTATCAGACTTACACCTGACTACTCTATGGAAACCATGAAAGCCAGAAGGTCCTGGATAGATGTACTGCAGAAGCTAAGAGAACATGGATGCAAGCCCAGACTACTATACCCAGCCAAGCTTTCGTTCACTATAAATGGAGAAAACAAAATTTTCCAGGATAAAAACAAATTTAAACAATACGTAGCCACAAATCCAGCCTTACAGAAAGTAATAGAAGGAAAATCACAAACCAAGGAGTCCAACAATGACCACAATATCTCAAACATCTAGAGACCCTTCACCAGCACAACTCAAAGAAGGCAAACACACAAACTCTATGACTAAAAATCTGACCGGAGTTAACAAACACTGGTCATTAATATCCCTTAATGTCAATGGACTCAGCTCACCTATAAAAAGGCACAGGCTAAGAGATTGATACGCAAACAGGATCCAACATTCTGCTGTTTACAAGAAACACACCTCAACCACAAAGACAGGCACCTACTTAGAGTAAAGGGGATGGGAAAAGGTTTATCAAGCAAATGGACCTAAGAAACAAGCAGGTGTGGCCATACTAATTTCTAACAAAGTTGACTTCAAACTTAAGTCAATCAGAAGAGATGGAGAGGGACATTTTATACTCATAACAGGAACAATTCATCAGGATGAAGTCTCAATCCTGAATATCTATGCCCCTAACATAAAAGCACCCACGTACGTAAAAGAAACATTACTAAAACTCAAGGCTGCCATCAAACCGCACACACTAATAGTAGGAGATTTCAACACTCCTCTTTCACCAATGGACAGGTCAATCAGACAGAAGCCTAACAGAGAAATAAGAGGATTAATGGAGGTAATGAATCAAATGGACTTAACAGACATCTATAGAACATTCCACCCAAATAGGAAAGAATATACCTTCTTCTCTGCAGCTCATGGAACCTTCTCGAAAATTAACCACATCCTCAGCAACAAAGCAAACTTCCACTGTTACAAAAAAATATCCATAACCACCTGTGTCTTATCAGATCACCATGGTCTAAAGTTAGAATTCAACAACAAAGCTACCCCCAGAAAGCCTACAAACTCATGGAAACTGAACAGTCAACTATTGACCCACACCTGGATCAAAGAAGAAATAAAGAAAGAAATTAAAGTCTTCCTTGAATTCAATGAAAATAAAGAAACAACATACTCAAACTTATGGGACACTTTGAAAGCAGTCCTAAGGGGAAAGTTCATAGCCCTTAGTGCCCACTTAAAGAAAACAGAGAAAGCATACATTGGAGACTTAACAGCCCACCTGAAAGCTCTAGAAAAAAAAGAAGCAGACTCACCTAGGAGGAGTAGAAGACTGGAAATTGTCAAACTGAGAGCGGAAATCAACAAAATAGAAACACAGAAAACAATTCAAAGAATCAATGAAACAAAAAGCTGGTTCCTGGAAAAAATCAACAAAATTGATAAACCCCTATCCAAACTAATCAAACGGCAGAGAGAGAATTTGCAAATTAATAAGATCAGAAATGAAAAGGGGGACATAACCACAGACATAGAGGAAATTCAGAGAATCATTAGATCTTACTACAAAAGCCTGTATGCCACAAAACTGGAAAATGTAAAAGAAATGGACACTTTTTTAGATAAATACCATATACCAAAATTAAATCAGGACCTGGTGAACAATCTAAATAGACCTGTCAGTCGCGAAGAATTAGAAGCTGTTATCAAAAACCACCCTACCAAAAAAAGCCCAGGACCAGACAGTTTCAATGCGGAATTCTACCAGAATTTCCAAGAAGACCTAATACCTATACTCTTTAAGGTATTTCACAATATAGAAACAGAAGAGTCATTGCCAAATTCCTTTTATGAAGCTACTGTCACTGTGATACCAAAACCACACAAAGACTCAACCAAGAAAGAGAATTACAGACCAATCTCACTCATGAACATCGATGCAAAAATCCTCAACAAAATTCTGGCAAACCGTATCCAAGAACACATTAGAAAAATTATCCATTATGATCAAGTAGGCTTCATCCCAGAGATGCAGGGCTGGTTCAACATACGAAAATCTATCAATGTAATCCATCATATAAATAAACTGAAAGAAAAAAACCATATGATCATTTCTTTAGATGCTGAAAAAGCTTTTGACAAAATTCAACATCCCTTTATGATAAAAGTCTTGGAGAGATTAGGGATACAAGGATCATACCTAAATATAATAAAAGCTATTTACAGCAAACCGACAGCTAACATCAAACTAAATGGAGAGAAACTCAAAGCCATCCCACTTAAGTCAGGAACACGACAAGGCTGTCCACTCTCTCCATACCTCTTCAATATAGTGCTTGAAGTTTTAGCAATAGCAATAAGACAACATAAGGGGATCAAGGGGATTCGAATTGGAAAGGAAGAAGTTAAACTTTCATTATTTGCAGATGATATGATAGTGTACATAAGTGACCCCCAAAACTCCACCAAAGAACTTTTACAGCTGATAAACACCTTTAGTAATGTGGCCGGATACAAGATCAACTCCAAAAAATCAGTCGCCCTCCTATACACAAAGGATATGGAAGCAGAGAGGGAAATCAGAGAAGCATCACCTTTCACAATAGCCACAAACAGCATAAAATATCCTCGGGGTAACTCTAACCAAAGAAGTGAAGGATCTATTTGACAAGAACTTTAAAGCATTGAAGAAAGAAATTGAAGAGGATACCAGAAAATGGAAGGATCTCCCTTGCTTTCGTGGATTGGGAGGATCAACATAGTAAAAATGGCAATCCTACCAAAGGCAATTTATAGATTCAATGCAATCCCCATCAAGATCCCATCAAAATTCTTCACTGATCTTGAAAGGACAATAATCAACTTTATATGGAATAACAAAAAACCCAGGATAGCCAAAACAATCTTATACAATAAAGGAACTTCGGGAGACATTACCATCCCTGACTTTAAACTCTATTACAGAGCTACAGTAATGAAATCGGGGTGGTATTGGCATAAAAAATAGAGAAGTCGACCAATGGAATCATATAGAAGACCCGGATTTTAACTCACAAACCTATGAACACCTCATTTTCGATAAAGGTGCTAAAAGTATACAATGGAAGAAAGAAAGCATCTTCAACAAATGGTGCTGGCACAACTGGATGTCAACCTGTAGAAGAATGAAAATAGACCCATATCTATCACCATGCACAAAACTCAAGTCCAAATGGATCAAAGACCTCAATATCAATATGAACACACTGAACCTGATAGAAGAGAAAGTGGGAAGTACCCTACAACAGATGGGCACAGGCGATCGCTTCCTAGGTATAACCGCAGCAGCACAGTCATTAAGGGCAACATTGAATAAATGGGACCTACTGAAACTGAGAAGCTTCTGTAACGCAAAAGACACTGTCACTAAGACAAAAAGGGAACCCACTGACTGGGAGAAGATCTTCACCAACCCCACAACAGACAAAGGTCTGATCTCCAAAATATATAAAGAACTCAAGAAACTAGACTTTAAAATGCTAATTAACCCAATTAAAAAATGGGGCACTGATCTGAAGAGGGAATTCTCAACAGAAGAAGTTCAAATGGCCAAAAGGCACTTAAGGTCATGCTCAGCCTCCCTAGCGATCAGGGAAATGCAAATCAAAACAACATTGAGATATCACCTTACACCTGTCAGAATGGCTAAAATCAAAAACACCAATGATAGCCTTTGCTGGAGAGGCTGTGGAGAAAGGGGCACCCTCATCCATTGCTGGTGGGAATGCAAACTTGTGCAACCACTTTGGAAAGCAGTGTGGCGGTTTCTCAGGAAATTTGGGATCAACATACCCATGGACCCAGCAATGCCACTCTTGGGAATATACCCACGAGATGCCCGATCATATGACAAGGACATTTGTTCAACTATGTTCATTGCAGCATTATTTGTAATAGCCAGAACCTGGAAACAACCTAGATGCCCTTCAATGGAAGAATGGATGAAGAAAGTATGGAATATATATTCATTAGAATACTACTCAGCGGTAAAAAACAATGACTTCGCGAATTTTGCATGCAAATGGATGGAAATAGAAAACACTATCCTGAGTGAGGTAACCCAGACCCAAAAGGATGAGCATGGGATGACTCACTTATAATTGGTTTCTAGAGATAAATAAAGGTCAGTGAGTCTATAATTTGATACCCTAAAGAAACTAATTAAGAAGGTCAACCCAAAGAAAAGCATACAGCTATCCTCTGGGTTATGGAAGTAGACCAGATTGCCGGGCAACAATTTGGGATCTTGGGGGGTGGTGGGAGGGGGATAAGGGGAGAAGGGGAGAGAAATGTGAGAAGGGGAGGGTGGGGGGGGAACTTGGGGCAATGGGATGATTGGGATAAAGGAAGGTTGGTTAGGGGAGCAGAGAAGCACACATCTTAATTAAGGGGAGCCATCTTAGGGATGGCAAGAGACTTGGATCTAGAGGGGCTCCCAGGTGCCCAGGGTGATGTCCCCAGTTAGTTCCTGGGGCAGCTGTGGATAGGGAACCTGAAATGACTCTATCCTATAGCCATACTGATGAATATATTACATATCACCATAGAAACTTCACCTGGCGATGGATGGAGATAGAGACAGAGACCCACACTGGAGCACTGGACTGAGCTCCCAAAGTCCCAATGAGGAGCAGAAGGAGGGAGAATATGAGCAAAGAAGTCAGGACCACAAGGGGTGCGCCCACCCGTGGAGACAGTGGGGGCTGAGTCTTTGGGAGCTCACCAAGGCCAGCTGGACTCTGACTGAAAAAGCATGGGATAAAACCAGACTCTCTGAATTTGGCGGACAATGAGGGCTGCTGAGAAGCCAAGGACCATGGCACCGGGTTTTGATCCTACTTCATGTTCTGGCTTTGTGGGAGCCTATCCAGTTTGGACGTTCACCTTCCTAGACCAGGATCGAGGGGGGAGGACTTTGGACTTTCCACAGGAACCCTGACTGCTCTTCAGGCTGGAGAGGGACGGGGAGGAGTGGGGGGAGGGGAGGAGGGGAGGGAGGAGTGGGAAGGAAATGGGAGGCGGGGAGGAGGCAGAAATTTTTTTTCCAATAAAAAAAAAACAAAAATAGTAGTGCAATAAAACTTAGATATTTATTCTCAAAAAATGTATATCTCAATAAAATTAATAAAAAAGAAAGTGACAAAAAAAAAAGAATGAGGACATTAAGTTCAGTAGTGGAATTATAAAGTGATGTTCAGAATGCCTGCCCCCTAGTGGGCATGTAGGGCATGGTCTCCTGTTGGAAGAACCTAGAATATGACAGGTGCCACTCCTGGGATTAGGTTACGTTTCATGAGAAAGACAACAACGATTCTGCATAAGTAATCACTTCTAATCAGTCTGACACACGATGACTTTGACTTTGAGTTTATTGAAATGATTATCTGTAGCAGGTCATCTAAGCCGTTAAAGGCTAGGCTCACAACCAAAAATATAAGCATGATATTTTCTTGAGAGATTTTTACAATTGATTTGGCCCAGTACTCCCTTGCTGACTCTTCCTACAACACATTTGTCATGTTTGCTGTGGAGAGAAAAAGGAAATGTAGTCTTTATTCCTCACAGCATCCATCAAACTGTGCATGCATGTTGCCCTTTGATTATGTCATTCAGATTTTAGCAGTGAAGTAGCATGTGATTTTCTGTGGTTTCAACAGTTTCCTTTAAAATATGTAAAGGGTAAATGTCTCAAACTAAAGCATTTTGTGTCCACTTTTGCTTATATCTTTATACTCTTATTTTTGTAAAATTGACAAATTTCATGACTTAGAAAGCATGGGTCTTTCTTTGTATGTGATTATCAAGCTTTGAAGGTCAATCCTAGAAAGGCAGGAAAGATGGTGTGAAAAATCAACACATTCAGACTGTAAAATTGTATTTCTGTTTGGCCTGTAGGGGGCACTGCTCTCTAACAGGAAAGGACTTAGATGCAGATTAGATCAAAGACAATAAAACCTAATTTCTCCACTATTTTAATACTGGTTTTGACTGAACATAGATTAGATAATGACAGAAAGAATCTCAGACACAGAGCTATTGCCAAGACTGACAATAGTTCAATCAAGGTTGCTGTGGAGAAGGTTTCTAAATCTCACTGTCTACCTCTCCACTCCCCAGGCTGTATTCACTTCCCAGGAATCCCCAGGAAGAGTGAGCTGCTTCTTGTTCTCCTCGGTGACCTTGCTGTGCATGCTGAGGCTCAGAGCAGCCCTGCTTCTCACTGTCACTCTGCTTTAGAGTCTCATCCCCAGAAAGAACTCTGTGCTGTTTCACTCTTACCAGAGACCTCCTTTCAGCTGTAGCTAAGGGCAGAAGGATGGAAACTCCTTCCACCTGAGCATCCTCTGAAGATGAGACTGAGGGAGCTGGGTGCTCCTCTGTCCTAAGTCACATGTGTAGAGCTGGACATAAACCACCTGAAATTTGCAGAGTAAAGAGACCAGGGTCCCAGCCTCAGAAACTCTCAGAGAGTTGGTGGTTTCTGTGAAGGCAACAGTAAAGAAAGTAGAATATATTTATTGAATAGCACAGAAATTATCACATGGGAAAGGAATGGGGGGAGTTTACACAAATCTTTAACAGAGTTGTACAAAAGAATAAGTCATTGACTCCAGCTGACACCAAATGGTCAAGATAATAAGCAAACAATCATTACTAAACATTCTCTGTATAATGTCTTTAACATTTGTGACAGGTATTTATTATTATTGTTGTTATTTTATTTTATTACTTTAAAAAATACCAGTCCAAATTCCCACTTACTCCCCTCCTCCCACTCCCCTCTCACTCCCTCCACATGCCCTTCCCCCCCATGAAGACACCCTGCCCTGTGGAAAGTCCAAGGCCCTCCCCCACTACTTCCAAGTTGAGCAAGGTATATATCCAAAGAGAATAGGGTCCCAAAAGGCCAGTAGAGACAAATCCCTGTGCCACTGTCATTGGGCCCTCAGTCTGCCCCAACTGCCTATCATGTTCAGAGGGACTAGTTTGGTCTCATGATCATTTACTCCCAGTCCAGGTGGAGTTGGTGAGCTCCCATTAGCTCAGGCAAATTGTCTCAGTGGGTGAACCCCTCATGGTCTTGACTTACTTGCTCATACTATCCCTCCTTCTACTCTTCAACTGAACCTTGGGAGCTCAGTGCTCCAATGTGTGTCTCTGCCTCTGTTTCCATCTATTGTTGGATGAAGGTGCTATGGTGATATTTAAGATAATCATCCGTCTGATTACAGGGCAAGGCCATTTCAGGCACCCTCTCCTCTATTGCTTAGGGTCTTAGCTGGGGTCATCCTTGTAGATTCCTGGGAATGTTTTTAGAGCCAGGTTTCTTGCTAACCCCAAAATGGCTCCCTCAATCAAAATATCTCTTTCCTTGCTCTCATATCTGTCCTTCCTCCATCTCAACTATCTCATTCCTTCAAGCTCTCCCAAACCCTCCCTTTCTCCCCTCCTCTTCTGTTGTATGGAGAGCGGGAGCCCTTGTTCAGGCTGCCCAGCTATCTTACACCCAAAATAATCACACAGAAACTGTATTAATTAAAACACTGCTTGGCCATTAGCCTTAGCCTCCTATTGGCTAACTCTCACATCTTGATTTAACCCTTTTCTATTAATCTGTGTTTACCACGAGGTCATGGCTTACTGGGAAAAATTTAACATGTCCTACCTGGCATCTCCATGGTGGATCTCTGACTCTGCTTTCTTCCTCCCAGAATTAAGTTCTGTCTTCTCCACCTATCTAAGTTCTTCCCAGGCCCAAAGCAGTTTCTTTATTAACCGATGAAAGCAACACAAATACTGAAGGACCTCCTAAACCACTCTTCCCCTTCTCCCCTTCCTTCTACCCCCAGCCCCAATGCTCCCAAATTTTGTCAGGCAATCTTGTCTGCTTCCAATTTCCAGGTGGATCTATATGTTTTTTTTTGGGGGGGGGGTTCAACTTATTATTTAGCTACTATAGGCTCAATGTTCTTTGTTTATGGCTAGTATCCACTAATGAGTGAGTACATACATATTCATATTTTTGGGTCTAGGTTATCTTACTCAGGATAGTGTTTTATAATTCCATCCATTTGCATGCAAAATTCAAGATGTCATTGCTTTTTACCGCTGAGTAAGACTCTAATGTGTAGATGTGTGGCAGATATTCTATAAGATTGATTTCAACCTATGTTTGCTGTTCCTAGCAATTACTACCATAACATATGCAAGAAGTATACAGAATTTAGGATTAAGTCTATGCATTAACTTAGGTTATATAACTTGATTACAGTGGAACACACAGCAAGCAAGGATGGTTGTTACACTGTTCTTTTAAAGGTATGTTAAATAAACAGGCTGAGTACACTCTGGGAGAGCAGGCTGAAGTCTTAAGGAACCTTAAGTCATGTTAATAATTCTTTTCTGAGGTCCAACAAAAATTCTCTTACCTTAGAGTGTATGAGATAATTTTATAATGATGTATTCAGCATAAAACATATTTTATCTATTCCAAGCTTAGGAAATCATTAAAAAACAGATGATTTTTACTTTTCATGATTGGAGGGCCTCTCTCTTTGCTTAATAAAAGTTCTTTTCAGGCTGGGGGAGGGTTTTGAGACAGTGTGTAACCATGACTTTCCTGAAACTCACTTTGCAGACCAGGCTGGCCTCAAACTCACAGAGCTCCACCTGCCTCTGCCTTCCGAGTGCTGGGATTAAAGGTATGTGCCACCACAGCCTGGCCAATAAAGATTCTTTACTCAGAACATTCAACTGTTTCCTGGCATGATTGTTTAGTTGTTCCTTTTTTAAAAAATGTTCTCCACTCACTTGTTACACAGTTGGGACATTTTCTCATTAAGAGGAAATAAATCCTCTTTTCCCTCAAAGTTCACCCACACTGCCTATAAATTCAGGGTCATCTCAAAATATGCCACACCCCCTCCCACTGTGCTCCACCCAGACTCTCAGCCAGGTCTGGTTTGGTAAGAGCTTCAGGCTCAGAAGGCTGGGAGGGAACACAGCAGTGTTTGACCTGGCAGACTTCCTGGGTGGAGATGACTGGTGAAGGAGGTGGGACACTTTAACAGACATCCTGACATCACAGTCTAGGTGTTGGTTACTTGCTTCTGTTTCCATTATTCAGACAAGCACCATGAAGAAGCTGCTGTGCTCTCTGCTGGGGTGGCTGTGCACACAGGTTTGCTGTGAGTCTGGTTGTCCACATTCAGGGGACAGAGAGGATTCAATTGAGCACATGGAGGGGTGGGAAAGCAGCTCAGGGGTTCTGCAGAGCTACCACTTTTTCAAAGAACGTGGGGGTGTCTTCAGAGTTTTATAGACACTACATTAATCAGCATCTATGTCTCTGTCTCTGTTTCTATTCAGGGGTGAAAGGGCAACAAGTGAAGCAGAGTCCTGTGTCTTTGGTTCTACAAGAAGGAAAGAATGCAGCACTGCACTGCAACTTTTCCACCAATATATACCAAATGCAGTGGTTTTATCAAAGTCCTGGAGGACACCTCATCAGTCTATTTTCCAATCCTTCTGGAACAAAACAGAGTGGAAGACTGAACTCCACAACAGTCAGCGACGAACGTCAGAGCTCTTTGTACATTTCCTCCTCTCAGACCACAGACTCAGGCACTTATTTCTGTGCTATGATCCACAGTGCTCCACACACACCTGCAACCAGTACACAAACCTTCAGCTGGGTGGGTGTGGCCATCCCCTGTCATAAGAGATTAGAATTCCACTATAGAACATCTGCTTGACTTAATATCCCTTTTTGGTATAACAAGAGTTATGAGTTTTAACCTCAGGTAAACTTTTGGCCATGTAAGTTAAGGATTTAAGTCTTTAAATTCTCAATATGCACTCCTTCCTGATGCATAAATGTCCACCTTAGAACTAACAGAGAAGCTGAAGGGAGGACTGAACCAATGTCAGGTAACTTGCTGTGGATTGGGCCAGGGTTGTGATGCGAAAATGAACCGCAGCAACAGCAAGAACATCAATATATAGAAGATTCATAATGTACAGAGAGCTGGATGCTCTAGCTTCCTTTCTGCTGCTGTGATAAAGCTCTCTGAGAAAAAGCAACTTAGAAGGTGGAAGTATTTATTTAGCTTTCACTTCCAGTTTATAGTTCATCATTGGTGGTAATTCAGTCAGTAACTCAAACGGGAGATTAAAACAAAAGCCCTAGGGAAACTCTATTACTAGTTCTCTCACAGGCTCACACTTATCTAGCTTCCTAATAAGACCCAGGTCACTTTCCCACAGAAAGGTGCCACCCACAGTGCACTTTTCTCCATTCAATTCATCAGTTAAAAAAAAATTGTGTTTGGTGTTTTAGTGCAATTTTATTGAATTTATAGAAGATGCTGAAAATATCGAAGGTATTTAATTTTCTAACTTATTATTTTAAGTTACCTTTTCAAATATTTAATTTACTCATAATTGCTTTGAAGTTTTTCTAGACAGAGATCTTAATGTCTTTAGGAAAATAAAGAGAACACCAACTATGAGAAAAGGCTCAAACATATATCTTGTTCAAATAGGCTTAAAGGGAATATCTAAAAAGTTTTACAACTCAATGAAAAATGAATGATTCATTCTAAAGTGAGCCAACTGAGCAGACCCTGTGCAAAGGAATGGGTATGTGGTAAGGACGAATGATTAGGATGTAGTTGGTGACTGTGCTGGATTAGTAAGCGGTAGTTGTGGGCTCTCTTCCACGATCCATGCGTTTACAAGCAGATGGAGGTCATTGTAGAAAACACAAAGAGTAACAAAGCAGAGTAGTGGAGTCTAGTCATTACAGATATGTCTACAATATAACTCCTGTACTTAAGACTCAGTAAATACTAAAGAAGAGGGGAGAAAATACGATAAGGGCCAGAGGGTCGGGGAGTTGGCAGTGAAATTGTGAATCCTAAGCATGTCAGAAGCCACACTCATGATGACTCACCAACATTATTATCTAAACATGAGCTGAAAAAAATCAATAGACATGTTAAGGTTCATATAGTAAGTGCAGAAAGCATCAATTCTAGCTCTTGAGCTGCTGGAAGTTAGGCAATGCTGATATGGGAGGAGACATAGTTATTCCCAGAGAAGAGTGTACCAATTGATTATCCAATACTTACTGGTCACCCCTGAAAACATGCATAGAAGCAACATTATATAAGTTTGCAGGTCTTATTTATATTTATAAATAAATATGTTTTTATATATTTGCATGTGTAACAACCATTAAAGAGAGAAGAGGTTATAAAGTTTAAAGAGATCAAGGAGAGAAAGATAGGAAGTTTTGGAAGGAAGGATTGATATGACTACATTATAATTGAAAAATTAAATAAATGATAAAATTGAGTGAAAAAAATAAACTTTATGGTTTAATAATTGGCATGTGTACAGTCTATTAGGGGTCAATAAAATATAACTCATGTGAAATCCAAACATTTGCCTATTTTATAAGCTTCATTGTAAATAATCAGCATTGTTATTTCCTTTTGTCTTATGAATGTCTTCTCTAATGAGGGTTGAGACTTCCAATAATCTATGTGTAAAATGCTGCCACTAGGAGTTGGATTCATACTATGTCCATTTAGTAGAGTACTAGTAGTAAGTTCTCTCCTAGGACATATGATATATTTAGCCAGAGATTCTCCACTTTAGGATGGTGTCAGGTATGGGTGTCACCTTATGGAGTATTATCAGAGACTGGTTGGTTGATACAATTCAGTTGCTACAGAAAGATTTTTGTGCAACTACTGCACAGGAGGGCATCTCTTTCCAGGCCAGTTCTTATTTGGACTAACAGTATTCACTACTGAGTGAGACAGACAATTGTTTTTCTCCCTGGTAGCATGCATAACACATTCCAGCAATATGAAAGCCATCTAGTAGGAATGAAGTTTCCAGGTACATACTGGATTACTTTATTCATGTTCTATGATGCAGATATGTGATATCTTCAGCAATAGGTGGTTAGTATCAAATTCTGGAGGGCAGCCAAGAGCATTTTTAATGTCCTATAATGTTCAACAGGAGTTGTCTGTGGGACTACACTAGCCAATAATGGTGGGTGTTCTGGTATTTTTGTTTTGTTTTGTTTTTGTTTTCTTGTCAATTAAGTGCAAACTGAGATGTTCAGGAAGAGGTAACACAAGTTGAGGAATTGTTTCCCTCAGATTGTCACATGAGCATTTTATGGAGGCATTTTCTTCATGCTTGATATGTGAGAGCCCAGCTCACTTTGGGCAGCGCCATCCTGGGTAGGTGGTCCTTGACTGTATTAGAAATCAATTTGAGCAGCCCATGGACTTGAGCAATTAATCCACGTTCCTCCAGTTTCTCTGCTTAAGTTCCTGTCCTGACTTCTGTCAGTGATTGATGGTAAACTGGCAAGATATAAAAAAAAAAAAAACCTTGCTGGGTCCAGGGGTACGTTAATCCAGAATTTCCTGAGAAACCGACACACTGCTTTCCAAAGTGGTTGCACAAATTTGCATTCCCACCAGCCATGGATGAGTGTACCCTTTTCTCCACAACCACTCCAGCAAAGGCTATCATTGGTGTTTTTGATTTTAGCCATTTTGACAGGTGTAAGATGATATCTTAAAGTTGTCTTGATTTGCATTTCCCTGATCTTTAAGGAGGTTGAGCATGACCTTAAGTGTCTTTTGGCCATTTGAACTTCTTCTGTTGAGAATTCTCTGTTCAATTCAGTACCCCATGTTTTAATTGGGTGAATTAGAGTTTTAATGTCTAGTTTCTTGAGTTCTTTATATATTTTGGAGATCAGACCTTTGTCAGTTGCGGGGTTGGTGACGATCTTCTCCCAGAAAATTTGGGATCAACCTACCTCTGGACCCAGCAATACCACTCTTTGGAATATACCCAAGAGATGCCCTATCATACAACAAAAGTATATGCTCTACTATGTTCATAGCAGCATTATTTGTAATAGCCAGAACCTGGAAACAACCTAGATGCCCTTCAATGGAAGAATGGATGGAGAAAGTATGGAATATATACATATTAGAGTACTACTCAGCAGTAAAAAACAAGGACTTCTTGAATTTTGCATGCAAATGGATGGAAATAGAAAACACTATCCTGAGTGAGGTAAGCCATACCCAAAAAGAGGAACATGGGATGTACTCACTCATATTTGGTTTCTAGCCATAAATAAAGGACATTGAGCCTATAATTCGTGATCCTAAAGAAGCTAAATAAGAAGGTGAACCCAAAGAAAAACATATAGACATCCTCCTGAATATTAACCTACATCAGGCGAGGAAAGTAGACAAAGACAGAGACCCACATTGGAGCACCGGACTGAAATCTCAAGGTCCAAATCAGGAGCAGAAGGAGAGAGAGCATGAGCAAGGAACTCAGGACCGCGAGGGGTGCACCCACACACTGAGACAATGGGGATGTTCTATCAGGAACTCACCAAGACCAGCTGGCCCGGGTCTGAAAAAGCATGGGATAAAATCGGACTCACTGAACATAGCAGACAATGAGGACTACTGAGAACTCAAGAACAATGGCAATGGGTTTTTGATCCTACTGCACGTACTGGCTTTGTGGGAGCCTAGGCAGTTTGGATGCTCACCTTACTAGACCTGGATGGAGGTGGGTGGTCCTTGGACTTCCCACAGGGCAGGGAACCCTGATTGAGGGGGACTTGATTGGGGGAGGGGGAGGGAAATGGGAGGCAGTGGTGGGGAGGAGGCAGAAATCTTTAATAAATAAATTAATTAATTAATTAACTAATTTTTTTAAAAAAACCTTTATTCCCCAAATTGTTTTTGGTCAGAGTTTTATCACAGCAGCAGACAACAATTTAAACAAAACTTGATATTAGGAGCATGAGGGGTCACTGTAATGAACCTAACCATGTTGCTTTTGGGGAAGATTGTTGAAGCGTTTTTGAACTTTAGGCTAGAAAAGGCCTAAATGAACTCCTCTGAAATGTTAGAACATAATGTTATTAAAGGCACAGACAATGGATGCTTGGCTAAGAAGTATAAGGGAGTATCAAAAACTGTTATCAAGACTGTAATGAGATATTTTGAATTAAGAATCTATGGAAATGAATCTTTTGTTTTATCGAGCCAATAGATCCTGAATAATTGGTGCTTCTAAAACAGCTTTAATGAATAAGGGATTAGCTAAACTTAGGAAAATCTTCTGGGAATTATCTCCTAACATTCAGGACACAGAAGCTATCATCTGGGGAGGTTAGAGCTTCATGTCAATATGGAAATCCAACTTGGCAATTTCTGCAGTAGTCCCCAAGCTCCATCTAATGTTGGCTGTGAGTTTCTGTCTGTTTCCATCAGTAGCTGGGTGAAGTCTCTCTGATGACAATTGGGCACAGAATATCATTAGGAATCATTTTATTCATTTTTTTTGCCTCTCCCATTTGGGTCTATTTCAGATCTCTGGGCTGTGGCCCTTCAGACAGTATCAGGGATGCCTCCCTCTCATAGTACAGGTTTCAAGCTGGACCACTATTAATTGGCCACCCCCACAATTTCTGTGCCACCTTTATTCCTTGAAGCAGAATAAATTGTAAGTCAAAGGTCTTGCGGTTTGATTGGTCACCCAATCCCTCCGCTGGAAGTCTTGTCTGATTAAAAGAGATGGACAATTCAGGTTCTGTATGTATCCCCCATTGCTAGAGTCACCCTCATAGAATCCTGGGAGTTTCTCATTGTGCTAGGTCTCTAACTCCTCTCAGATATACCCTCCTACAGATGCCATTTGTCTTTCCAAGTGCTCTCTCCCTCCATCCTCCCTCCACATGATTTATCCTGTTCCCATCCCAACCCTTCCTCTGGATTCCTACATCTCTCCACTGGCAATGTCTATTCGATTTCCCCTTCACTGTGAGGTTCGTAGGTACCCCCTTGATCCTTCCTTGTTACATAGCTTCTCTGGGTCTGTGGACTCTAGCATGATTATCATTTACTCTACTACTAATACCCGCTTATAAGTGAGTACATACCATATTTGTCTTTATGGGCATGGGTTACCTCACTCAGGATGGTCTTTACTAGTTACATCCATTTGCCAACAAATTTTATGATATCATTTTTTTAACAGAAGACTGTTACCCCATTAAATATAAGAAAAAGAATGGCTATTTAAAAGTTGTACTGGAGTTTATATTGTGATACTAAAATGAGATCTTGGAAATCAACAAGAAAGGGAAGATAGATCATGCATAAATAACGCTGTTTTTATATGTCAGGTTGACAAGGGGGTCAGTTGTGGTTAATTCTTGTCAGATTGACACAAACTAGAGATTCCCAGGAGGGAGGAACCTCAATCAAATGATGTTATTTGTTATACTTCTTTGTGGGCATGTTTGTGGACATATTCTTTATTAATGGTTTATATGGGAGGCCCTAGTCTCTCTGTGGACAAAATCATGTCTGGGGAGAAGGTTCTGGGTTGTATAGAGAGCCTGTGTGTGACTGACCTAGGACTTTTGCATGTGGGTGACAATTCTGTAGCTTGGTCTGCTTATATGGCCCCTTCGCAATGGGACCAAGATCTGCTCCTTGTGCATAATCTGACTTTTTGGAGTCCACTCCTTATGGCAGGATGCCTTGCTCAGCCTTGATGCAGGGGGGAGGAGCTTGGTCCTTCTTCAACTTGATATGCCAGGCTTTGTTGACTCCCTATGGGAGGCTTTATTCTTTCTGAGGAGTGGATGGGAAGGGTATAGAATGGAAGTGTGGGAGGAAATGGGAGGGAGGCAAGGCCAGTTGCTTCTGGCCATTATATTTATTTATCTTAGCAATAGAAAGCAAACTAATTCAGACACCATAAGAGGTAACTCATTCCTGGTAAAGGCATTCTTATTTGTTAGCCCGTGGCATCTGATAGATGTATTCTTGTCCCAGCATAAATGCATTTTAACTTTTTATGTATGTGTGTGTATAAGCTTCTAGAATGAAGAAAAATTTAAATCGATCCTTCCTTTAATAATATAATTACCATAATCATCAGTACACAATAATTGTACATGACAGTGGGTTTGTTGTAAAATTTTAGTATATGCATTTGCAGTGATTTCCTCATAGTCGTCTTGCCTCCCCCTCTGTGGTCTTCTTCCTTCCCCTGTCCCCTCTCCCACTCCTCTTACTCATTTGTGTAACTTCTAGTCTCAGATCATCTTTAGTTTCTTTTTTCCTTCTTTTTATTAGTTTTCACATATGAGAACACATGTGTCACTTGTCTCTAGATGTCAATACCATCATTTTTCTATAGATGGCGCCAGTTCATTATTTACCCTGTGGCTGTATATTTCTCTGTTGTTTCAGGTACAGTATTTTCTGCATTTGTCAGTTGACAGGTGGTACCTAGGCTGCATCTACATTTTGGTAATAGTGAATGGTACTGTCATGAACACGAATATGCAGGTGTCTCTCTTATATGATGACCTCAGTTCTCCTGGATAAATGTCTATTCCTGGTCTTAAATGGGTCATTGGTCTTTCTTTTTCTTTTTTCTTCTTTCTTCCTTTCTTTTCTTTTTTCTTTTTCTTTCCTTCTTTCTTTTCTTCTCTCTCTCTCTCTCTCTCTCTCTCTCTCTCTCTCTCTTTCTCTCTCTCTCTCTTGTCTTTTTTCTTTTTCTTTCTTTGTATAGTTCAGAAAATCCACAATGTTATTCTTGGTGGCAAGATGAGCTCACATTTCCACCATCACTGTATATTGGTAGGATTACAGTAAGGGGATTTCTGATTCTCAGTGTCTGCATTTTCAGTGATAATGAATTTGGGCAAAATGAGGAACTGCTTCCTACATCAGAGTTGGCTTTAGACAAAGTGTTTGTAAGAGGTGGAGCCTGTTGAAAGTACTAAGTCACTGTGAAGTTGAAGTCTGTGTTCTGGGGAGATAAAAGGCCACCAGAGTACTACACAAGGAAGAATGGACAAAATCCTGAAAGCATCATTATTAGTCCTAATCCTTTACCTAGCCTGTAAGTCATAGAAGAGAATATCTAGGTTATAGGATTAATTTGGAGGCATGAAATAACTGGGGAACCAGACAAAATCATGAATGATGAAACCATAATCAGGTAGGACATACAAGGAAAACTAATGACATCTGTTATTTCTCTACACAGGGGTGAGTGGCCAGCAGGAGAAACCTGACCAGCAGCAGGTGAGACAAAGCCCCCAATCTCTGACAGTCTGGGAAGGAGAGACTTCAGTTCTAAACTGCACTTATGAGGACAGTGCATTTAACTACTTCCCATGGTACCGGCAGTTCCCTGGTGAAGGCCCTGAATTACTGATGGACATACGTTCAGTGTCAAACAAAAAGGAAGATGGACGATTCACAGTCTTCTTCAGGAAAAGTGATAAACAGCTCTCCTTGCACATCAGAGACTCTCAGCCTGGAGACTCAGCCACCTACTTCTGTGCAGCAAGTACACAGTGCTCTCCAGGCACCTGCAGCCCACACCCAAACCTGCAGTTGTGCTCCAGCATAGCCCTGCTGTGGGGTTTGAATCTGGCAAAGGTGCAGAGGAGTTTCCCTTTGCAGGAAGTGCCTGGTGACTCAGTGAACTTAAGGATTAGACTCATTCAGGCCACAGACAGAACAAGTTGAAATCATAGCTTGCTTTTCTTCAGTCTCCCTTTGCTACCCACGCACCACTGAATTTTTACATGTACTTACTTAACTAGTTTAGGCGAATACAAATAGTACTCTGTGTGTTTGGTTTTTAGTTTAGTTGAGTTTGTAGTTTGTTTTTTTTTTCTTTTCTTTTTTCTTTCTTTCTTTCTTTCTTTTTTTTAATATTATTTTAAAGCCTTTTTAAATTAATTTATTATATTTTCCATTATTTAAAACAATTTTCAAATTCAAATACACTTTGATCATATTCTTCCTCTCCCTCAAGTCTCTTCAGATCTTTTCCCCATCCCTACCCACCCAACTTTAAGTTCTTTCTTTAACAAGAAGCAAAAATCCTATACAGCAATAAAATCTTCCAAAACTTAGAAACAAGAAAGTCATACCAAGAAAAGAAAGAAAAAAAAGAATGAAAACAAACAAAAAGCCCAACTTGTAACCTAATAAAGCACAGACAAAATCCTGTGGAGTCCAACTATATGTTATTGGTCAATTACTCCTGAACATGAGGCTTGCCCAGAATTAGTTGACATGCTCAGTGTCACTCATCGTAGAAAACTGATTGTCTCTCCCCTAACTGGTATAAGTGATAGTTCAGTTGTTAACCTTTTTTTTTTTTTGTCAAAGCCTCCGTTTATTAGGGACAGGGTAACAACTTATATACCCCCTGAATGAGGGCTTGGGGAGCAGGGCACAGGAGCATGGAATCTGGCCGCGTGGTCCCAGTCACGTAACCTACATCCGGTCAGGTAGGCCAAGAAGTCAGGAGTTGCCACACCTAGTTCCCTGGATAGCTGGAATTTAAGGCAGTTCCGCTATCAGATTAGGTTCGTTAGCAATTAGCGAATAGCTAATTGGGTGTGGGGCAGGTTTTGCCAATAGGACTATTCTTAACATAATTATGGGTTTGGGGTTCCCTGCAGGCTCCCCAAGGTGATGGTTTCTGTAACAATCTTTAGGGGGGGAAACGGCTCCCAACATATTCCTCCTTTCTTATATAAAGGCAAGTAGTTATAGGTGGAGGGCACCAAGACAGAGTCAACCATGGTGTCAGATCTAAAGGAGAGGGGACTGGGACAAGGAGAGACCCCTCCTCTCGACTGGTGAAGCAATTTACCTCTCCTGGGAACAGAGGGGTGCCTTATGAGTAGCATTAGTTTCTTGGAGCTTCTCAAATAAAAGGTATCTAGTAGGATTAAAGTAAGCAGATCACAGGGCACCCTGTCTTAGGCTATGTGGAGCGCCCTCGTACCTAAAAACCATGCCATGTTGAGCCGGCCTGTACGGCCTCTGTATGGTTTGAAATTTAGGTGAGGATCCACACTAACTCCCGTCATTGGGCCCCTGTATCTATCATTAATGAAAAATCTGTGAGGTGCTCCTTAAACAAAAGATATGATATAATTTTGGCACCAATAACTCCATCTCCAGACAAGAAGAAAGGGGCACCTTCCAAACCCAGTATTCACCTTTTAGTCTGGCCCATGGTATGTCCTCCTTCCTAAATGCCTACTCCACAAAAAGTTACGTGTGCTTGCCTGTCATCAATTAGGGAGGTGAAAAAGGGATCAAAATCTAAAATTCTTAACATATGCATTAAACCCAAACACTTTACAGCATGTGTCAAACCTTTCCCAACATCTATAAGCAGTTACAAATATCATTAGATCAATTTCAGTAAGAGTACAATGACATACATTGTTGTCAAATAACACCATTTCCAGACTCTGAGCAACAGTCACAGGAACCCCAATCTTTCCCCTTCTTAAGTGAAGAGGTTAGTATTTTAATTAAAATGAGTTCTGTGTCCCAAAGATTAAAACAGTCTGATGCCCAGTCTGCATCTCAGCTCCAAAGCAGACCAGAGTTCAAGCTGCAGAAGCAGTTTAGCACTTGTGCTTCAGGGCCGGTGGGATTCCTGGGTGAGGTGAGCTGGATTCAGCTATCTGAAGCACATCCTGGCATTATCTCAGCTGGGTCTCCCTGGACTCAGGAGGCAGAATTGACACCCTGTAGAGTGGAGCAGCAGGTTCTGTTATCAGGGACTCCTCTCCTTGGGGGCAGGAAAAGCCAGACTAAGGACCTCTCTGCAATCGCCTCAGGAACTCCTCTGTGTCCGCAGCGCAGCCTCGACATCAGGCCCAGCTTTTATTTTCTTTCTGTGAAAAAAGCATAAACATATCCTCGACCCCAAATATATATAGGTCGGGTTTTTTCATAATGCATTGCAAGGGCTTTTCCACCTTGCCCTAGCAAAGGTCAGCTTGGTGTTATCATGTCAGATCCGTTTGCATCTGGATCTACTTGCAAGTTTCATAAGCTGCTTACAAGGAGCCTTATTATGCTCCATAATATTTTTTTATTATTATTACCCCTATATGCAGTTCCTCCATTGGAAGAGCCATTTGTAAAATTTAGCATAAAATCCTTTAAGGGATTTTTTTGCTATAACATTAGCAAAATACAGTTGTGTGAATTGTAGCAATAATCATCTGGGGATCAAGCCATTTTTTAGCTTTTATCCTACCCTTTTGTATCAGACAGGCTACTGGTTTAAATTAAGAGTTTAATATCTTACTTGGCAAAACTTGAGAAGATTTTGCCATAAACAGCATTTTTTTATAAAAATGTTGTAGAATAAGTTTTATATTTAATATGCACACTTGCCATAGCTGCATTATAATTAATATACTGTATTTATTGATTATTGTATACTTTACCTGTTGATTTATATTTTACCTGTTTGAGTACCTGTTAGGCAGCTTTAAGCTCTCTCTATTGGAAACTGTTTTTTTTTATTTTATTTTATTTTTCTATTCTAAGATGGCTCGCTTAATTAAGATGTGTGCTTCTCTGTTCCCCTAACCAACCTTCCTTTATCCCAAACATCCCGTTTCTCCAGGTTCCCCCCATCCTCCCCTTCTCACATTTCTCTCCCTTCTCCCCTCACCCCCCCTCCCACCACACCCCCAAGATCCCAAATTTTTGCCCGGCAATCTGGTCCACTTCCCATAACCAGGAGGATAGCTATATGTTTTTCTTTCGGTTCACCTTCTTATTTAGTTTCTTTAGGATATCAAATTATAGACTCACTGACCTTTATTTATCTCTAGAAACCAATTATGAGTGAGTACATCCCATGTTCATCCTTTTGGGTCTGGGTTACCTCACTCAGGATAGTGTTTTCTATTTCCATCCATTTGCATGCAAAATTCGCGAAGTCATTGTTTTTTACCGCTGAGTAGTATTCTAATGTATATATATTCCATACTTTCTTCATCCATTCTTCCATTGAAGGGCATCTAGGTTGTTTCCAGGTTCCGGCTATTACAAATAATGCTGCTATGAACATAGTTGAACAAATATCCTTGTCATATGATCGGGCATCTCGTGGGTATATTCCCAAGAGTGGCATTGCTGGGTCCATGGGTAGGTTGATCCCAAATTTCCTGAGAAACCACCACACTGCTTTCCAAAGTGGTTGCACAAGTTTGCATTCCCACCAGCAATGGATGAGGGTACCCCCTTTCTCCACAGCCTCTCCAGCAAAGGCTATCATTAGTGTTTTTTGATTTTAGCCATTCTGACAGGTGTAAGGTGATATCTCAATGTTGTTTTGATTTGCATTTCCCTGATCGCTAAGGGGAGGCTGAGCATGACCTTAAGTGCCTTTTGGCCATTTGAACTTCTTCTGTTGAGAATTCTCTCTTCAGATCAGTGCCCCATTTTTTAATTGGGTTAATTAGCATTTTAAAGTCTAGTTTCTTGAGTTCTTTATATATTTTGGAGATCAGACCTTTGTCTGTTGCGGGGTTGGTGAAGATCTTCTCCCAGTCAGTGGGTTCCCTTTTTGTCTTAGTGACAGTGTCTTTTGCTTTACAGAAGCTTCTCAGTTTCAGTAGGTCCCATTTATTCAATGTTGCCCTTAATGACTGTGCTGCTGGGGTTATACCTAGGAAGCGATCGCCTGTGCCCATCTGTTGTAGGGTACTTCCCACTTTCTCTTCTATCAGGTTCAGTGTGTTCAGATTGATATTGAGGTCTTTGATCCATTTGGACTTGAGTTTTGTGCATGGTGATAGATATGGGTCAATTTTCTTTCTTCTACAGGTTGACATCCAGTTGTGCCAGCACCATTTGTTGAAGATGCTTTCTTTCTTCCATTGTATACTTTTAGCACCTTTATCGAAAATGAGGTGTTCATAGGTTTGTGGGTTAAGATCCGGGTCTTCTACACGATTCCATTGGTCGACTTCTCTATTTTTATGCCAATACCACACTGTTTTCATTACTGTAGCTCTATAGTAGAGTTTAAAGTCAGGGATGGTAGTCTGCTCCAGGCTCCTCCCCTTTGCTTCCCTCTGCTCCGGCTCCCCCAAGGCCCACCACCCACTGCTGGATTTCTGCCTCCCATCCCTGCTCCCTGGGCCCCTCCTGGCCCAGCCTCTTTCCTGTGGTGTGGTGTGTGCGGTCTCAGCCTTCCTCCCAGCCTCCGTTCACACCGTGGTGACTCTCATGATGAGTTCTCGGCTGCTGCCCTGCGCGCTCCGCGGTTCGTGAGGTCTCAAGTGACTCAGGATGTGCAGAATGGTGTTGTCTATGAAGTGGGACGTCACCCTAGAGTATCCAAACCAGAGCAGTGCCCTGTGACTGATGCTCCTTCCTGCTCCATGCTCCAAGTCATGTGCACACCTCTCAAAAGACTACGGAGAAACAGTGAAGAGGTGTGACTTTAAAGATGGATATGCAGTAGTATCCCTGAAGACCACCCGGCGCAGATGCGGCGGAACAACCCCGGCGCGGCCAGACGCGGCGGAGACCTAAGGACACCAGCGAGCAGAGGAGGATCACGGGGCAGCGAACGGTGAGCCTAGTAGTATCCCTGAAGACCACCTTGTATAGGGAGAGTGTTCTTGCCCCGGGGCTGGACACAGGAAACGGAGCGGGGGAACTCCCCCATCACCTTGACCCCCAGGTTAGCCTGCGAGGGCTTCTACCCTCTGCTGGGGCTGCTCCTCCTTGCTGAGACCTCTCTCTCCCTGGCATATCCCAGATTGCGCCCAGGGTCCTCCTTCGCTCCCCCCCCCCTTCCGCTGGGCGCGGGACCACCAAATTTAACCTGTTTGGGCACTGGATAGGGAGCTCAGAGCAGAGAGCACCGCGAGTTCCTCTGTTTTGGTGGCTGGCCTGCAGAGGGGTAGGCCTTTTCTTGGCGAGGTCCCTGGCAAACCAGGAGCCTGGTCCTGGTCCTGAAGACCCTTCAGAACAGTGAAAGAGATCTTGGCCAGTGGCAGGACTCAAGAAACGGGGAGAAGGCATTTTGGAAGCAGGGGCCCTGGCCAGCAGGAAAACCCGTTCCTGCATTAAAAGACACATTAGACAGCATCGATAGGACGAGATGGGCAGGCGCCAAGGCAAGAATTCACCCAATAATCTGAAAAGCAACATGAAAACACCAGAACCCAATGATCTCACAACGGAAGGACTTGAACACCCTAACACAGAAGAAGTGGAAAAAAATGACTTTATGAAAGCAATAGAGTCCCTTAAACAACATGTAAAAAACACCTTTATAGAAATAGAGGAGAAGTATGACAAAAAGTTTGAAGAAGTGAGTAAAAAGGTTGAAGAAATGAGTAAATATGTACATGAGACCCTGGGGAAAACAGTTCAAGAATTGAAAACTGAAATGGAAGCAAGGAAGAAATCACAGACTGAGGACCAGCTGGATATGGAAAATCTAAGTCAACGAACAGAGTCTACAGAAACAAGCATAATCAATAGAATACAAGAGATAGAAGAAAGAATCTCAGATTCTGAGGACAACATAGAGAAAATAAATGCACTGATCAAAGAAATCAGCAAAGCCAACAAATACTCATCACAAAACACTCAGGAAATATGGGACACAATAAAAAGACCTAACATAAGAATAATAGGGATAGAAGAAGGAGAAGAATCACAGCTCAAAGGCCCAGAAAATATTTTTTAACAAAATTATGGAAGAAAACTTTCCCTAACATAAAGAAAGATATTCCTTTGAATATCCAAGAAGCATACAGAACACCAAACAGACTGGATCAAAGAAAAACATCCCCTCGCCATATAATAATCAAAACACAAAATATACAGGTTAAAGAAAGAATATTAAGAGCTGCAAAGGAAAAGGGGCAAGAAACTTATAAAGGTAAACCAATCAGACTTACACCTGACTTCTCTATGGAAACTATGAAAGCCAGAAGGTCCTGGATAGAGGTTCTGCAAAAACTAAGGGATCATGGATGCAAACCCAAACTACTATACCCAGCCAAGCTATTGTTCACTATCAATGGAGAAAACAAGACTTTCCAAGATAAGAACAAATTTAAACAATATGTAGCCACAAACCCAGCCCTACAGAAAATAATAGAAGGAAAATCACAACCTAAGGAATCTAGCATTGCCAACACTGCCTACAATAACTCAGGCGTCTAGCGAACCTTCACCTGCACACCTCAAAGAAGGGAGACACACAAACGCTACTACCAAAACCAATAATAATAACCGGAGTAAACAACCACTGGTCATTAGTATCACTTAATATTAATGGCCTTAATTCACCCATAAAAAGGCACAGGCTAAGGGATTGGATACGTAAACAGGACCCAACATTCTGCTGTTTGCAAGAAACACATCTCAACCACAAAGACAGGCATCTACTCAGAGTAAAGGGTTGGGAAAAGGTGTTTCAAGCAAATGGTCCTAAGAAAAAAGCAGGTGTGGCCATACTAATTTCTAACAAAACTGACTTCAAACTAAAGTCAATCAGAAGAGATCGAGATGGACACTTTATACTCATAACAGGAACAATTCATCAGGATGAAGTCTCAATTCTGAATATCTACGCCCCTAACATAAAAGCACCCACCTATGTAAAAGAAATATTACTAGAACTCAAGGCAGACATCAAACCACACACACTAGTAATAGGAGACTTCAATACACCTCTTTCTCCATTGGACAGGTCAATCAGACAGAAACCTAATAGAGAATTAAGAGAATTATTGGAGGTAATGAAGCAAATGGACTTAACAGACATCTATAGAACATTCCACCCAAAAAGGAAAGAATATACCTTCTTCTCTGCAGCTCATGGAACCTTCTCAAAAATTGACCACATACTCGGAAACAAAGGAAACCTCCACAGATACAAAAAATATCAGTGTCCACCTGTGTCTTATCAGATCACCACGGACTGAAGCTAGAAGGCAATAACAATGCTACCCCCAGAAAGCCGACAAACTCATGGAAACTGAACAGTCAACTACTGAACCACACATGGGTCAAGGAAGAAATTAAGAAAGAAATTAAAGTCTTCCTTGAATTTAATGAAAATAAAGAGACAACATACTCAAACTTATGGGACACATTGAAAGCAGTGCTAAGAGGAAAGTTCATAGCACTAAGTGCCCACTTAAAGAAAACAGAGAAAGCATACATTGAGGACTTAACAGCACACCTGAAAGCGCTAGAAAAGAAAGAAGCAGATGCGCCCAGGAGGAGTAGAAGACTGGAAATAATCAAACTGAGGGCAGAAATCAACAAAATAGAAACACAGAAAACAGTCCAAAGAATCAATGAAACAAAAAGTTGGTTCTTTGAGAAAATCAACAAGATCGACAAACCCCTATCCAAACTAATTAAACAACAGAGAGAGAACACGCAAATAAATAAGAACAGCAATGAAAAGGGGGACATAACCACAGACACAGAGGAAATTCAGAGAATCATTAGATCTTACTACAAAAGCCTGTATGCCACAAAACTGGAAAATGCAAAAGAAATGGACAGTTTTTTAGATAAGTACCACATACCAAAGCTAAACCAAGACCAGGTGAACGATCTAAATAGACCGGTTAGTCGCGAAGAACTAGAAACTGTTATCAAAAATCTCCCTACCAAAAAAAAGCCCAGGATCAGATGGTTTCAATGCAGAATTCTACCAGAACTTCCAAGAAGAGCTAATACCTATACTCCTTAATGTATTTCACAATATAGAAGTAGAAGAGTCATTGCCAAATTCCTTTACGAAGCCACAGTTACCCTGATACCAAAACCACACAAAGACCCAACCAAGAAAGAGAATTATAGGCCTATTTCACTCATGAATATCGCTTGCAAAAATTCTCAATAAAATACTGGCAAACCGAATCCAAGAACACATTAGGAAAATTATCCATTATGATCAAGTAGGCTTCATCCCAGAGATGCAGGGGCTGGTTCAACATACGCAAATCTATCAATGTAATCCACCATATAAATAAACTGAAAGAAAAAAACCATATGATCATTTCATTAGATGCTGAAAAAGCATTCGACAAAATTCAACACCCCTTTATGATAAAGGTCTTGGAGAGATTAGGGATACAAGGGTCATACCTAAATACAATAAAAGCTATTTACAGCAAGCCGACAGCTAACATTAAATTGAACGGAGAAAAACTCAAAGCCATCCCACTAAAATCAGGAGCAAGACAAGGATGTCCACTCTCTCCATACCTCTTCAATATAGTGCTTGAAGTTCTAGCAATTGCAATTAGACAACATAAGAGGATCAAGGGGATTCGTATTGGAAAGGAAGAAGTTAAACTTTCGTTATTTGCAGATGATATGATAGTATACATAAGCGACCCCAAAAACTCTATCCAAGAACTCCTACATCTGATAAACGCCTTTAGTAATGTGGCAGGATACAAGATCAACTCCAAAAAGTCAGTGGCCTTCCTATACACTAAGGATAAGGAAGCAGAGAGGGAAATCAGAGAAGCATCACCTTTCACGATAGCCACAAATAGCATAAAATATCTAGGGGTAACCCTAACCAAGGAAGTGAAAGATCTATTTGACAAGAACTTTAAGTCTTTGAAGAAAGAAATTGAAGATGACACCAGAAAATGGAAGGATCTCCCTTGCTCTTGGATTGGGAGGATCAACATAGTAAAAATGGCAATTCTACCAAAAGCAATCTACAGATTCAATGCAATCCCCATCAAAATACCATCAAAATTCTTCACAGATCTGGAGAAGACAATAATCAACTTTATATGGAAAAACAAAAAACCCAGGATAGCCAAAACAATCTTATACAATAAAGGATCGTCTGGAGGCATTACCATCCCTGACTTCAAACTCTATTACAGAGCTACAGTATTGAAATCAGCTTGGTATTGGCATAAAAACAGAGAAGTCGACCAATGGAATCGAATAGAAGACCCTGACTTTAACCCACAAACCTATGAACACCTGATTTTCGATAAAGGAGCTAAAAGTATACAATGGAAAAAAGAGAGCATCTTCAACAAATTGTGCTGGCAAAACTGGAAGTCAATCTGTAGAAGAATGAAAATAGATCCATATCTATCACCATGCACAAAACTCAAGTCCAAGTGGATTAAAGACCTCAATATCAGTCCGAACACGCTGAACCTGATAGAGGAGAAAGTGGGAAGTACTCTACAACAAGTGGGCACAGGAGACCACTTCCTACGTATAACCCCAGCAGCACAAACAGTAAGGGACTCATTGAATAAATGGTACCTACTGAGACTGAGAAGCTTCTGTAAAGCAAAGGACACTGTTGCTAAGACAGAAAGGCAACCCACTGACTGGGAGAAGATCTTCACCAACCCCGCAACTGACAAAGGTCTGATCTCCAAAATATATAAAGAACTCAAGAAACTAGACCGTAAAAGGCTAATCAACCCATTTATAAAATGGGGCACTGAGCTGAACAGAGATCTCTCAACAGAAGAAGTTCATATGGCCAAAAGACACCTAAGGTCATGCTCAACTTCCTTAGCGATCAGGGAAATGCAAATCAAGACAACTTTAAGATACCATCTTACACCTGTCAGAATGACGAAAATAAAAAACACCAATGATAGCCTTTGCTGGAGAGGGTGTGAAGAAAGGGGTACACTCATCCATTGCTGGTGGGAATGCAAACTTGTGCAACCACTTTGGAAAGCAGTGTGGAGGTTTCTCAGGAAATTTGGGATCAACCTACCCTTGGATCCAGCAATACCACTCTTGGGAATATACCCAAGAGAGGCCTTATCATACAACAAAAGTATATGCTCTACTATGTTCATAGCAGCACTGTTTGTAATAGCCAGAACATGGAAACAACCTAGATGCCCTTCAATTGAAGAATGGATGAAGAAAGTATGGAATATATACATATTAGAGTACTACTCAGCAATAAAAAACAAGGACTTCCTGAAGTTTGCAGGCAAATGGATGGAAATAGAGAACACAATCCTGAGTGAGGTAAGCCAGACCCAAAAAGAGGAACATGGGATGTACTCACTCATATTTGGTTTCTAGACATAAACAAAGGCCAATGAGCCTCTAATACGTGATCTTAGAGAAGCTAAATAAGAAGGAGAACCCCAAGAAAAACATAAAGGCATCCTCCTGAATATCAACCTTCATCAGAGCGATGAAAGGAGACAGAGACAAGAGACCCACATTGGAGCACCGGACAGTAATCTCAAGGTCCAAATCAGGAGACGAAGGAGAGTGAGCACGAGCAAGGAACTCAGGAATGCGAGGGTGCACCCACACACGGAGACAATGGGGATTTTCTACCAGGAACTCACCAAGGCCAGCTGACCTGGGTTTGAAAAAGCCTGGGATAAAACCGTCTTGGGGAAAAAAACATAGAGACAATGAGGACTACTGAGATCTCAAGAACAAAGGCAATGGGTTTTTGATCCTACTGCACGTATTGCTTTGTGGGAGCCTAGGCAGTTTGGATGCTCACCTTACTGGACCTGGATGAGGTGGGTGGTCCATGGACTTCCCACAGGGCAGGGAACCCTGAAAGCTCTTTGGGCTGACGAGGGAGGGGGACTTGACTGGGGGAGGGGGAGGGAAATGGGAGGCTGCGGTGGCGAAAAGACAGAAATCTTAAATAAATAAATAAATTAAAAAAAAATAAAGATGGATATGATATATGGCCAAAAAAAAAAAAAAAAAAAGGTCAGGGATGGTAATGCCTCCAGAAGTACCTTTATTGTACAAGATTGTTTTGGCTATCCTGGGTTTTTTGTTATTCCATATAAAGTTGATTATTGTCCTTTCAAGATCAGTGAAGAATTTTAATGGGATCTTGATGGGGATTGCATTGAATCTATAAATTGCCTTTGGTAGGATTGCCATTTTTACTATGTTGATCCTCCCAATCCAAGAGCAAGGGAGATCCTTCCATTTTCTGGTATCCTCTTCAATTTCTTTCTTCAATGCCTTAAAGTTCTTGTCAAATAGATCCTTCACTTCTTTGGTTAGAGTTACCCCGAGATATTTTATGCTGTTTGTGGCTATCGTGAAAGGTGATGCTTCTCTGATTTCCCTCTCTGCTTCCATATCCTTTGTGTATAGGAGGGCGACTGATTTTTTGGAGTTGATCTTGTATCCGGCCACATTACTAAAGGTGTTTATCAGCTGTAGGAGTTCTTTGGTGGAGTTTTTGGGGTCGCTTATGTAGACTATCATATCATCTGCAAATAACGAAAGTTTAACTTCTTCCTTTCCAATTCGAATCCCCTTGATCCCCTTATGTTGTCTTATTGCTATTGCTAAAACTTCAAGCACTATATTGAAGAGGTATGGAGAGAGTGGACAGCCTTGTCGTGTTCCTGATTTAAGTGGGATGGCTTTGAGTTTCTCTCCGTTTAATTTGATGTTAGCTGTCGGTTTGCTGTGAATAGCTTTTATTATATTTAAGTATGACCCTTGTATCCCTAATCTCTCCAAGACTTTTATCATAAAGGGATGTTGAATTTTGTCAAAAAGCTTTTTCAGCATCTAATGAAATGATCATATGGTTTTTTTTCTTTCAGTTTATTTATATGATGGATTACATTGATAGATTTTCGTATGTTGAACCAGCCTTGCATCTCTGGTATGAAGCCTACTTGATCATAATGGATAATGTTTCTAATGTATTCTTGGATACGGTTCGCCAGTATTTTGTCGAGGATTTTTGCGTCGATGTTCATGAGTGAGATTGGCGTGTAATTCTCTTTCTTGGTTGAGTCTTTGTGTGGTTTTGGTATCAGAGTGATGGTAGCTTCATAAAAGGAATTTGGCAATGACTCTTCTGTTTCTATATTGTGAAATACCTTAAGGAGTATAGGTATTAGGTCTTCTTGGAAATTCTGGTAGAATTCCGCATTGAAACCGTCTGGTCCTGGGCTTTTTTTGGTAGGAAGGTTTTTGATAACAGCTTCTAATTCTTCGCGACTGACAGGTCTATTTAGATTGCTCACCTGGTCCTGATTTAACTTTGGTATATGGTATTTATCTAAAAAAGTGTCCATTTCTTTTACATTTTCCAGTTTTGTGGCATACAGGCTTTTGTAGTAAGATCTAATGATTCTCTGAATTTCCTCTATGTCTGTGGTTATGTCCCCCTTTTCATTTCTGATCTTATTAATTTGCAGATTCTCTCTCTGCCGTTTGATTAGTTTGGATAGGGGTTTATCAATTTTGTTGATTTTCTCCAGGAACCAGCTTTTTGTTTCATTGATTCTTTGGATTGTTTTCTGTGTTTCTATTTTGTTGATTTCAGCCCTCAGTTTGACTATTTCCAGTCTTCTACTCCTCCTAGGTGAGTCTGCTTCTTTTTTTCTAGAGCTTTCAGGTGGGCTGTTAAGTCTCCAATGTATGCTTTCTCTGTTTTCTTTAAGTGGGCACTAAGGGCTATGAACTTTCCCTTAGGACTGCTTTCAAAGTGTCCCATAAGTTTGAGTATGTTGATTCTTTATTTTCATTGAATTCAAGGAAGACTTTAATTTCTTTCTTTATTTCTTCTTTAATCCAGGTGTGGGTCAATAGTTGACTATTCAGTTTCCATGAGTTTGCAGGCTTTCTGGGGGTAGCATTGTTGTTGAATTCTAACTTTAGTCCGTGGTGATCTGATAAGACACAGGTGGTTATGGATATTTTTTTGTAACTGTGGAAGTTTGCTTTGTTACCGAGGATGTGGTCAATTTTCGAGAAGGTTCCATGAGCTGCAGAGAAGAAGGTATATTCTTTCCTATTTGGGTGGAATGTTCTATAGATGTCTGTTAAGTCCATTTGATTCAATACCTCCATTAATTCTCTTATTTCTCTGTTAGGTTTCTGTCTGATTGACCTGTCCATTGGTGAAAGAGACGTGTTGAGATCTCCCACTATTAGTGTGTGTGGTTTGATGGCGTCTTTGAGTTTTAGTAATGTTTCTTTTACATATGTGGGTGCTTTTATATTAGGGGCATAGATATTCAGGATTGAGACCTCATCCTGATCAATTGTTCCTGTTATGAGTATAAAATATCCCTCTCCATCTCTTCTGATTGATTTAAGTTTGAAGTCAACTTTGTTAGAAATTAGTATGGCCACACCAGCTTGTTTCTTAGGTCCATTTGCTTGATAAACCTTTTCCCATCCCTTTACTCTAAGTAGGTGCCTATCTTTGTGGTTGAGGTGTGTTTCTTGTAAACAGCAGAGTGTTGGATCCTGTTTTGCGTATCCAATCTCTTAGCCTGTGTCTTTTTATAGGTGAGTTGAGTCCATTGACATTAAGGGATATTAATGACCAGTGGTTGCTAACTCTGGTCACTTTTTTAGTCATAGGGTTTGTGTGTTTGCTTTCTTTTAGTTGCGCTGGTAAAGGGTGTCTAGAAGTTTGAGTTATTGTGGTCATTGTTGGTCTCCTTGGTTTGTGATTTTCCTTCTATTACTTTCTGTAAGGCTGGATTTGTGGCTACGTATTGTTTAAATTTGTTTTTATCCTGGAAAATTTTGTTTTCTCCATTTATAGTGAACGAAAGCTTGGCTGGGTATAGTAGTCTGGGCTTGCATCCATGTTCTCTTAGCTTCTGCAGTACATCTATCCAGGACCTTCTGGCTTTCATGGTTTCCATAGAGTAGTCAGGAGTAAGTCTGATAGGTTTACCTTTATAAGTAACTTGACCTTTTTCCTTTGCAGCTCTTAATATTCTTTCTTTATTCTGGATGTTTTGTGTTCTGATTATTATGTGGCGAGGAGATGTTTTTTTCTGGTCCAGTCTATTCGGTGTTCTGTATGCTTCTTGAACCTTCAAAGGAATATCTTTCTTTAGGCTGGGAAAGTTTTCTTCTATAATTTTATTAAATATATTTTCTGAACCATTGAGCTGTACTTCTTCTCCTTCTTGTATCCCAATTATTCTTAGGTTTGGTCTTTTTATTGTGTCCCATATTTCCTGAATGTTTTGTGATGAGAATTTGTTGGTTTTGCTGTTTTCTTTGATCAGTGTGTTAATTTTCTCTATGGTATCTTCAGTGTCTGACATTCTTTCTTCTAACTCTTGTAATCTGTTGGTAGTACTTGTCTCTGTAGTTCCTGTTCGTTTACCCAGATTTTCCATCTCCAACCTTCCCTCGGTTTGTGTTTTCTTCATTACTTCCATTTCATTCTTCAGGTCTTGAACCATTTCCCTTACCTGTTTGATTGCATTTTCTTGTTTCTCTTGGTTTTCTTGGGTATCTTTGAGCGATTTATTCATTTCCTCTACCTTTTTGTTTGTAATCTCTAATTGTTTATGGCAGTTTTTCACCTCCTGTTTAAGGTCTTCTATTATTTTCAAAAAATTCACTTTTGGGTCGATTTCTTCTACTTCTTCTGGAGTAGGGTGTACAATTCTTCTTATTTCGGGATCCCTGGGTTCTGGTGATGTCATGTTGCCTTTCAGGTTGTTGGAGGAATTCTTGCATTGGCGCCTTCCCATCTCCTCTTTCAAATGAAGCCAAGAGAGGCCTGGTGTCTTGGTCCTGTCTTTGCTGTGCCTGAGTCTCTGTGTGTATCTCTTCAGTGTAGAAGCAGGGACCGTCCTGCTGAGCTTGAACTCCTCAGTACCCAAACATGGACAACCATCCAGATGGGACTCCTCAGCACCACCCCCAGTGATGTCTCTCCTGGTACCCGGATCTGGTCTCCCTGCTGTTAGGGTGTCTCGCGAACAAAGGGACGACCCCGCTTGGTGCAGGTAGGCCACCTAGAAAAGGAGTCACCACCCACCCGAATGCCCTCCCCAATTCGGACCCTGTCCCAGCGCCCAAACAGGCTGAGCTGGGAGCTGTTGTGTGGTTCAAAGAGGGGAGGGGGTCAGAGGTAGTGCGGAGTGCCTTGGATGCAAGCTGGGTGGGACAGTAATGGAGAAGAGGTATCAAGGAGTACAGCCCCCGCAGACTGACCAGGGAGTGCAGGAGGGGTGGGGAACGTCTGAGCTCCCTGTCCCGGGCTGCCGCCGCCACCGGAAACTCACTCACCCCAGCGATGGCCCTCCTGGCACCCGGATCCGATCTCCCCGCTGCCTGGGCGTCCCGCGAACAAAGGGACGACCCCGCTTGGTGCAGGTAGGCCACCTAGAAAAAGGAGTCACCACCCACCCGAATGCCCTCCCAATTCGGACCCTGTCCCAGCGCCCAAACAGGCTGAGCTGGGAGCTGTTGTGTGGTTCAAAGAGGGGAGGGGGGTCAGAGGTAGTGCGGAGTGCCTTGGATGCAAGCTGGGTGGGACAGTAATGGAGAAGAGGTATCAAGGAGTACAGCCCCCGCAGACTGACCAGGGAGTGCAGGAGGGGTGGGGAACGTCTGAGCTCCCTGTCCCGGGCTGCCGCCGCCGCCGGAAACTCACTCACCCCAGCGATGGCCCTCCTGGCACCTGGATCCGATCTCCCCGCTGCCTGGGCGTCCCGCGAACAAAGGGCCGGCCTGTAGTTTGTTTTATTTTGTTTTGTTTGTTTGTTTTTGAGATTGGGTTTCTCTGTAGCTTTGGAGCCTGTCCTGGACGTGTACTTGGTTTTTACCAAATGGAATTTATAAAGTCGCCATCTCCCTATACTCCTGTCAACAGTGTTGTTAATTGTAGTAAGAAGAGCGGCCGGGCTGTTTCCCCGGCACCCGCATGGCCCAGCTTATGCCCCGAAATAATTACACGGAAACTGTAATCTTTTAAACACTGCCTGGCCCATTAGTTTCAGCCTCTTATTGGCTAGCTCTTACATATCAACCTAACCCATTTCTGATAATCTGTGTAGCACCCCAAGGTGTGCTTACCGGGGAGATTCTAGCCTGCCTCTGCCTGGAGTTGGTACCTCATGGCGACTCACTCAGCTTCTCTTTCCCAGAATCCTGTTCTATTTACTCCACCCACGTAAGGGTTGGCCTATCAATGAGCTCAGGCAGTTTCTTTATTTTAACCAATGAAATCAAAGATTGATATATGACACTCCCACATCAGTTAATGTGTGGTTATTACACCCCAAGACTTTCATTGTGACTTCTGTGCTGGAAATCACATAGAATAGTCTTTTGCCTTACTTTTCTCTGATGGCAAGAGAAGCAGTGATTTACATGACCATTGTCCACTTCTAATTCCTCTTATTTTGTCATTTATATATCCAAGTACCTCAAGAAATTCAGGTGTGTTAACTTAAACTCCCAAGACTGTAAGTGTGTCTACAATAGACAAATAATATCATTGGGGGAAGAATGGAATTTCCTCATACAGTGAAAATGCATAACTTTAACTAAAGAAATAATTTCAAATGTGCATTTCATAGATGAAAATATAGCTTTTGAATGTAAGTTTTAGCTCATAAAAGCAGCTGAAGTACACAAAATAGAAAAAGGACCTCCTTGTCTAATACTTTGTGTGTTTACTCACTTAATTCTGCAAAAATATTAAGATTTCCACTGGAAAAACTTTAGTTTTTTAAATTTAAATGTCTTATGCCATATAATTGATGGTTGTGTTGACTGTAACTACCTAGGAAGTCAAAACAGGCACAATGCTTGAGTCTAGGACTGAGAGTCTAGATTAGGCAAGTCTCCTTTAGAAAACCAAAACCAAACAAAAAAGAAAACCAGAAATAACAGAATCAATGTGAAAGATATTAAATTAAATTCTGCAAGCTCTCCTTATCCACAGTGAATAGTTTTCAGTATGTAAAAAGAAAATTAAAAATTAAATATGCTAGTTGGCTCTTAGCATTAGGCAATATATCTCACAATATCAGCAGGTGAACTCCCCATGTCCTCAAAAGTGTTATGTCCTTGTCAAGTTTAAACTTGAGGTAGAAATTAGGAGCAGTATTTACATAAGATTGGAATATGCTTTACTGAATAGAAACACCTAACTTGTACATCAGCAGGAGAGAAAAGGCATCCTTGAGGATGCAGAAGAGAGAACTGGAAAATTCTGGGTACCTCAAGATAGAACCCTCAGCTTCCTAGGGATTGAGAGGTTGGAAAGTATTTATAGAGACATGAGAGACCGTGAAGGCAGGTTAATTTATAATAACATAATCATCACCACTTGGGAATCTTCATGTGACACTTAAGGCTGATCTCTGAGTTAGAAGCCAATCTTGTCTACAGAGTGAGTGCCAGGCTAGTCAAGCTTAGGCAGTAAAGGAGAAAATTGAGATCAGAAAGTTGTGAAGCTCTAGTTCAACAAGGAGGCCATGTTCCAGCCCCAGTAAGCAGCAGAACTTGGCAACTTCGGCCATGTGCTCTGAACACTTGGAATCTCTCTGGAACTAAGGAAAGCCACTGAGCCCAGGCATGCCTCAGGGGTTTCCTTGAAAGAGAATCCAGATAGGCAAGTCTGTGAGTGAAACTATGAAGTTTAAACGTGCATGCCTTAGAGAACCCAAATTATTAGAAATCTCAGAGTCTTTGGACATCTACTAAGGAAAGGAGCTAACAGGCAGCAGAATGAGTCCAAAGGAAAGAAGTGTGCTGCAGTCAAGAGAGCTGAAAGGATGTGGAGATCTGAAGAGAATTTTGACATCAGACACAGAAATGCAGACTCTGCAGTTTGCCCAGCATGTTTTCAGTCTTGCTTTGTTCCAGCATTTCCTTACTATGCGCTCTTTCCTCCCTTTTTAATGGTATTATATATTCTTTGGTGTTTTATGTTAGAAGTGTGTAATCTGTTTTTTAATTTTGATTTTATAACAAATTACAGTTAAGGGATTGCCTTGAGTCAGAAGAGACTCTGAACCTTGGACTTTTAAACATGTTGAGACTATGATATAAAATCAGGATTTTTTTTGATACAGAAATACATTTTATTATCAAGTTTTGAGGATATTTACAAAAGTGAGATGTAACAAAAATATAAAGTGTACGAAACAGTGTCATTATACACTACTTTGAAAATTATCACATTTCTAAGAACAATTACTTTTTATGCAAACACAACTTGGCTTTAAGACAAAGAGAAAAAGTTATGCAGGTTAAACAGTGGCTAAGAATTTAGATGTATGAGCCTGTGGGAGCATTGCTTTTCAAATCCTCACAGTCTTCTTCCTGTAGACATGTCATAATGCAAAAATACCCATCTTCAAAAATCTTCTTACTTCAGTTTCAGTGATTTTTATTCTTGAATATAACAAAGACAGCAATGATACAAAAAATAACAACACAAAAACACATAATTGGAAAAACATAAATAAACCCTAGTTTATTTATACTAAATGTTAGCAGAGATGCCCTTTCCTAGAATTTTTCAGAACAGAACAACTTAAACATATTGCATGGGATGTACTAAATATTATATCTAGAAAATCACAAAATTGAGGTGAAGGCCATATTGAGATACAGACTTGGTTCTATACCTATGATCTGACAGCTAACAAGAATAAACATGTCATATAAATTGAATGTAAATGTTTAGCATAGGAGACATAAAATCACATCCAAGATCAATCCAGGGAGCACAGTACACTTGAGGTAAAAGTCCCTCTGTCTTGTTTCCTGGAGTGTTTTTTTTTTAATATAGTTATCCAAGATATTTTGTTTATCATGCATCGTTCCTTTGACCGTTATAGTAGTTTGGAAGACAATGCCCCCCCCCCCCCAAAGTGAGTGGCACTATTGGGTAGTGTCTTTTTGTTGAAGCAGGTTTGACCTTGTTTTGGAAGAAGTGTGTCACTGTGTGGGTGGCTTTGTCACGCAAGATACTCCCAGTGTCGTGGATCATTTTCCTCTTGCCTTCTGATCACGATGCAGCCAGCACCATGTCTACTTAGAGGTCATGATGTTCCCCATGATGGTAATGGACTGAACCTTTAAAACTGCAAGTGAGCCACTCCAATGAAAGGTTTCCTTATAAGAATTGCCATGGTCCTGGTGCCTCTTCAGAGCAGCACTAACCCAAACCTAGACAACGATATTCCAACAATAATGGACTAAACCTTGGAAACTGTAAACAATCCCCTAAATAAATGTTTGGGGATTTTTTTTTGTAATAGTGAGTGTGTATACATGGGTACACACACCTGTGTGCATGTAAAGGCCAGAAGATGGTATCCACTCACTCAAAACCTGAACTTGCAGACTTTATGGGCACTCAGCTTGTTAAGTGGGTTCTAAACATCCATCTTTATGATTAGAAGCAAGCGCTTTTCACTGCTGAGCCACCTCTCCACCAACCTTAACCTTTATCTTCACTAGGAATTATTGTTTGTCAATAATATCACAAGGGAAGTTGTGCAACATGGAGAGCATCCAGCTGCTCTGTGGAGAACTAGAGCAGGGGCACAGCCTTGCCATCCTGAGCTCCACAGGCTACTGTGGCTCCCATGTTCTCCTGCTTAGCCACAGAGACTTCAGTCCAGGGCATGTGCTGCCTGTCAGCCCTCAGCAGTGAGATGGGCAGAGGTGTATATCTCAGATACCAGAAACTTGTCCTCGATGTGCATGTTGACTAGTTATTTAAACTCATAGTAAGACCTGGTATTGGGGGCCTCTGAACTCTAGCCTCAACAGCCCTTCAGGGTTCAGAACAGATGATTATAGCTTGCAAAAACTGACTAAAATTGTCTGAGGGTGAACAAATCAACTCAAATATGTTTCTTATTTATGTTTTCTCTTTGTACTTCAAAAAAGTTTCCATTTCCCACAAGCTTTTCAGTTTATATACACATATAGACACAACTGCCAATTCCATATGCAATAACAATAATACTAAACAAGTATTACACAGAGCTACAAAAATCAGTAAGTCTGAAAAAGCAGGCACCTAATAGCTTACTACTGTGTCTGAGAGGGCGTGGTTATGAAGCTCCCCAGCAGATACTGGGAGGATTAATTAAGGATGGGACTTTAAATCAGAACAGAACTCTAAGAAGAGGAAAACAGGGGCCTTTAGTGTTCTAACTACATTTCTAGTGACTAGTTAAGCTAGAAGTTTGTAGTAAATGTAGAAAAGAGGGGTGAAAAATGCAGAAGCACTGTTGCATGTTCTGAGCACTCCACCTTCTTTCCTGGCAGCTGGGAACACAACATTGTGGTAACCATGACAACCAGCATAAGCCACTGGAGGAAAGCTATGGTGCTTGATTTGTTTTGGCATCTTGCTAACTGAATTAAATTCCTTGCTAAGGGAATTTCTTTGGAGACTGCCATTACCAACCCCTGGCTAAGCAGCAGGGTGCCTGATTGAATTTCTTTCTCTGGACCTGGTTTAGTGGCCCAAGCTATTTTCCTGTACCTCTAGAAGTAAAGGCACAAACAGTAAATTTCCTAAATTAAGATCCTGTGTCAATTGAAACCAGGGTGAAGATAAATATAGAATATTAATAGCATGTTAGGGTAGAGCAAAAACTAGTATGTTACACTCTCCTGAGAGTTCAAAGCCACCCAGACCTGTTTTCCAGGAAGGGCAGACATGCTATCTCTCCTTCTCAATGCCTATCTCTTGAGGTTCTCTTGTGGTCTAGTCACAAGCCTCCTTCCCCTGTTGGATATCCTGCCATTAAGGATAATAGTGTGTGTGCATGCAGGGGGATGGGTAGCTTCATGTAGATCTGACTATGAGGACAATGGTTTCTTTGACTGAGTGAATACTTTCACACCAGGGTCCCACAGTGTGGAAAAAGGCCATCCAGTGCCAGTACAGAAGAAAGTCAGGCTCAGAAAACGAGAAATACACTGCTGGGATATTTCAGGATGAATCCCATTGTGGAAAATGGGAACACTATGGCTTCACAAGGTTTTAACAGAAAGGATAGAGACTATTCAAAGGACAGGTGTTCCCAAAGCTCTGCAAATCGGGTTCCTCACTAGACTGTACTCCCATGAGTTAGCCTATTAATCTGTCAACTGTACTTTCATTGTATACTCTTGTGGACTTGTAGGAACATGGGGCTATTTCAGAGACCTTGTTTGTACTTTCCTCTTTTGATGCCTTTGGTTCATTTCTTCCATTGGAATAAAGAGAGCAAACAGAAGATTAAAAGGTACAGTCTAAATGATGATACAGCAGTACACAAAAGTTTAACCAACAATTTATGAGGCATTAGCAAGGTCCTAAGTGCTTTCTGGTTATATGTGTCATGTACATATAATAGGCTTGAGTCAAGGAGAGGCCTAGCAATATTATCATTATCCCATCTTTTACATTTAAAAATACACAGAATTTAACAAGTGAAACTGAATACTTTAGGGCATGGTATAGAAGCTTTGTATGGAGAAAACAGGACATCTTCTGAATAAACCATGATGTTAGACTTTTACAGTTAATTAGGTTTTGTAAAAGTGTATTTTCAAATTAGTGATACTTTCATGTGTCTCTGTTTCTCTCTCTCTCTCTCTCTCTCTCTCTCTCTCTCTCTCTCTCTCTCTCTCCTCTTTCTTTCTGTGTTCATATATCCAGTGATCAACATTGAATATCTTCCTCTATTGCTCTCCACATTCATTCATTCATGTATTTGTTTATTTATTTCTCTATTTTCATATTTATATGGTAGTGGTTCTCACTGAAACTGAAGCTCACCAATTGAATTAGACTGACTGACTAGGAAAACCCCAGATTCCCATTTCCCAAAGCTATGATTTCAGCTGCACCCACATCCACTGAATTCTTATGTGTCTGGAGATCAACACATAGGTCCTCATCATCCACAGTAGGAACTGTCACATGAGCATCTCCTCAGCCTCTGAATACCATTATTTTATTCCTGTTACAGTTTCACAGAACATGAGCAAATGGGGATCTTTTGGAATTCTGATGGACTGCCCTTCACCATGTGATTTGAAAGTAGCTCTGTTAATTGCTGAATTTATAGCAACCTTAGCACTCAGTAAAGGAGGAAGATTCTTTCAGATGCCAGTGTGTCACAGGAAATACATGGACTCATCATTATTTATTTTAATTAAGCTTTATTAGAAAATAGATGTAGAGAAGTAAACATATAACAGCCATCTTTAAGTATATTATACATATTGTACATAGCTCATGATGAATCTGACTTTAAGTCACCCAAATATTCCCACTGACAAACAACCATGAGTGCAAAGCAGAATCACCCTCAGCAGGGGCAGATTTTCCCACTCTTCCTTTTAAGTACTGCCTCTTTTAACTATCAAGAAAGATAAGAAGCAAGTAAAAGTCTGTGGTGAGCTACACTTTTTTTCTCTATATACAAGATACTTGTGGCCTATGATCATACAAAACCCCATTTCCTGTTTGAGGTGATGTAGGAAACAGAACAAATACATGAGCAGTGTCGAGTACTGAGACACTTAACACTGATCTAAAGCCCAGGAAAAACACAGACATGCACCCCATGCCTCTCCACAGCCTGCTCTATGTGTTGGTGGCCTTGGCCTTCTCTGGTATGTATGTTTCACATATAGTCAAGTACATTAAGCAGGAAGCATTCCCCAGGAATATGCCAGTTCACATTGACATGGTGGGGAACAGGAACTAAGAAAAAACAAGCAACATATATCTTCAGTTAGGGTTGTCTTGTGTCTCAAGGTACCAAATTCCAACAGTATTTTGTTCAAACACTCACAGAATAAACTTTTTTCTTTCTTTCAATTGTTCTGCAGGATCCAGTTTGGGCCAGGAAGTGACTCAGCTCCAATCAACCGTAAGCACGCAGGAGGGAAAAGAAGTCACCATAGACTGTTCATATGAGACAAGTTGGAGCTTATACTATCTTTATTGGTACAAGCAGCTTCTTAGTGGAGAAATGATTTTTCTTCTCAGCCAAATGTCTTATTCTACTCGGACTGAGAAGAGCAACCGCTACTCTGTCACCTTCAAGAGATCAGCCAAGTCCATCAGCCTTGTCATTTCAGCCTCACAGGTGGAAGATTCAGCGAAGTATTTCTGTGCACTCTGGGAACAGATTCACAGTGTTTGAAAAGATAGAACAAGCTTAACAAAAACTGGAGCTCCTTGAGCATAGCATCTCTCAGGGAGCCCTGATAAGAACATCTGCACACCCAGGCCAGAACGTCCAAACCATGACTCCTTCGTCTGTGGTCTGCTCAGAAGTGTGTTTCTAAGTAAAACCTCACAATATGCAATTTAGTAACAGTCTTCGTGAGTGCTTTCTTTTAATATTTTGTCTTGAAAGAATTTAGCTTAAAAAAAAAACACAGAGACCATGTGTAGTATTTATCTTTACTTGGCAATCTTGCACCAGAATGATTTAAAGTATTGATTTCCTTGAAGTTTATAACAGCACATACCTCAGCCTAGGCATCTGGAAGCACAAAGAACAAAATTTCCTTGTGAAACTTAGAGAAGCAGAGCCATAGTCAGTGAAGTAGTCGGAGATACATTATGAGGAGTTCAACCAGGTAACTTTTGGTGGTTCCTGGGGAATCCCTCCATATCATTGTCTTTGCATCTGGTACTGAGCCTGAGATACTGAAGGTCAGCGAGACCAGAGTAGAGAAGGACAGTTGCGTGAAGGCAGCACCTGATTGTATTGATACTTCAGAAAATACAGTGAGGCTCATAATGTAGTTGGAATCTAGAAAGACAAACTTCCCTCATCTCCTCAATCTCTCTTGTTCGAGAGAAATTTAGAAGAAGTCAAGGTATTTTCCAACATTTTACACTCAGACTTGACCCAAGATGAAGGAAAGTTCTAGAAGTGAGGAGAAGAGAGTTAATGGTAAATTGAGCTGAAACCTCATTGAAATCATGTGTGCCTGGGCCTGGGTCTGCTGAGGTATATATAAAAAAACAAATATATCATACATGATTTTCAACCTTTTTGCAGTTTCTTTTTCCATATGCATCCTACAAGCAGAACAACATGGGAAACAAAATTCCATGAAATGTGTTTCCAGATATATTTTCAAAAATTTGTTTTTATTTCATAATCTGTGTGTAATTCTTTTTCCTGCATGTATGTGTATGTACTGTGTACATGGCTGTTGCCCATGGAAGCCAGAGGAGTGATGTTTCCCTCTGTATGCTGTGATTACCATTAATAAATAAAGGAACTTCTTTGGACATATAGCAGGGCAGAACTTAGCTAGGTGGGAAAAACTAAACTGAATGCTGGAAGAAAGGGGGTGGTGTCAGAGAGAAGCCATGGAGCCACCGCTGGAAACAGATATGCTGAAACCTTGCCAGTAGGCCACGAGCCTCATGCTAAATTATAAAATAATGAAAATGGGTTAAATTAAGATGTAAAAGCTAGCCAATAATAAGTTAGAGCTAATAGGCCAAGCAGTGGTTTAAGTAATACAGTTTCTGCGTTATTATTTTGGGACTAGGCATCTGGGAGCTAACTAGAGGCCTTATTACAACAAATTGTCACCCAACCCCAGCCAGGTCAACTAAATCTGCATAAAACATGAGAAAGCTTAAAAAGGAATTCTAAACACAAAAGAACAGAGTTAAGCATGGTTTGTGTCAACATTTTCTTGGGTAGGCTCTGTTTCCTAAAAGCAATCAGAGGGATGGCTCCTTTAAGAGAGGTTTTCCTGACTCAGCGGTAGCAGGGGAAAAAAGCTGCAATAAAAAATAAAAGACATGCTGGTACACCATGCTGCTTTGAAAATGTGGCTTTCTGGGCCCGGCTGCCAGCACAAACTCTGACTCTTTTGAGAGATCTCCCTATGGAGCATTTAAATGGGTTCTGTGAGGCAGAGTGCTACAACTTACTTAATGGCAGCATAGAACCACTGTGTGTCTAAATATGGGGTTATGTACACGGCTCTCAGAGGCAGGAAACAGTTCTGCCATGCTGGACTGGGCAGAGCAAGCAGGCAGGGCCATATTTCCCCTAGCAGTGAGGCTGCTTAAGTTAAAAAGAAGCACCTAGCGTTTTAAGAAGCCAGCCTGGTCAGAAAAGAATTTCAGATATACAATAGGACTGATTCAGACATAAAAGACCTCTAAACAAGACACAATGTGTTTACAAAATGTATGTACGCTTGGGAGAAAAAGAAAAAGAATATAGAGAGTTATAAAAAGAAGGAAATGGTTTATTAAAAACAGTCTTTAAAGAGGCAGAATACACTGAAACCTTGCTAGTAGGTTACAAGCCTCATGGTAAAATATAAAAGGGTTAAATTAAGATGCAAAAGCAGTCTTATCACAACAGAGGAGGGCATTATATTTTCTGTAATTGGGATTACTGAAGAATATGAATTGCCATGTGAGTGCTGGGAACTGAATCTGAGTACTCTGATGGAGCTGCAAGTGCTTTTAACTACTGAGTTAATGTTCTAGTCCCTATTTTCAGATTGTTTACATTGAGACTACAAAACTTCTGGAGAAGTTGTCAGATTAGATGTTGGTTTCTAGTTTTCATGAAAACAACTAAGATAAAACATAAAAGCACAGTAAGTTTTTTTAAGAGAAAGCACTAAGAAACAGAGATGAGATGGGACTTTCTCCACAAAGAACTAGTCAAGCAACAGAGCTGTAACATGCTTACACCAGTTACTAACAGCTGTAGCCAGCACTGAAGTCTCTGCTTGTATTGTCTCCATGGCAGACACAGAGAGAAAATTCAGCAGTCCTAATGCATTTTTAACCTGGTCTCTGATTCAGTTCCTGACTCTGGATTATTACCCTGAGCTCTGATTGGTTCCCTCTGTCTCTATCTCCATCCATCACCAGATGAAAGTTCTATGGTAATATGCAAGATATTCATCAGTGTGGCTATGGGACAAGGCCAGTTGAGGCACCCTCTCCTCTACTGCCCAAGGATACCTGGGAACCCCTCTAGAGCCAAGTCTCTTGCTAACCCTAAAATGGCTCCCTTTGTTAAGATATCTTCTTCCCTGCTCCCATATCTGCCCTTCCTCCATCTCCACCATCCCACTCCCAAGCTCTCCCCAGTCCTCCCCTTCTCCCTTCTCTTTCCCCCTCTCCCCTTACCCTGCCATCTCTTAGGACTGGAGAAGGAGGAAGGAGGGGGAAAGGGGAAGTGGAAGGGAAAGGGGGAGGAGGGGAAGAGGTAGAAATTTTGAATGGTATTATTTATAAAGAAATAAAAATTAATGCTAAAATAAAGAAAAGGAAAGGGAAAAAAGGATTGGTAAAAAAAAATTCCAAACAAATGTCCCTAAGAAACAAGCAGGTGTGGTTTTCCTAATAACTAACAAAATAGACTTCATACTAAAATCATTCAAAAGAGATGGAGAAGGACACTTCATACCTATCACTGGAAAAATACATCAAGATGAAGTCTCAATTCTGAAAATATGCATCCCAAATACAAGAGTACCCACATATGTAAAAGAAACATTACAAATCAAACCCCCCACACAAATAGTAGGATATTTCAACACTCCACTTGCCCCAGACATAAACTTAGTAGAAAAATAAGAGAGCTAGCAGATATCATGACTCAAGTGGACTTAAATATTTACAAAACATTTCACTCAAACACAGAATAATATATCTTCTTCTCAACATCTCATGGAACCGTTTCTAAAAGTGATCATGTACTGTAATTTGTCACAAAGCAAATCTTAACAGATACAAAAAAAAAAACTGGAGTAAACCCTGTATCTTATCGTATCACAGTAGCTTAAAGTTAGAATTCTACAACAATACTAATTGCAGAAAGCCTACAAACTCATGGAAATTAAACAATGCTCAACTGAATCACCCCTGAGTCAAGAAGAAATAAAGAAAGAATTAAAGGACTTCTTAGCATTCAATGAAAATGATTGCATAGGCCATCCCAAACTTATGGGACACTTTGAAAGTGGTGCTAAAAGGAACATTCATAGCAATAAGTGCCTATATAAAGAACCTGGAAAAAAACTCAAACAGGTGACTTAACAGCACTTCTAAAAGCTCTAGAACAAAAAGAATTTAAACTCACTCAGGAAGAGTAGCTATGAGAAAATAATCAAATTGAGGGCTGACATCAATAAAATAGAAACAAAGAAAGCAATATAAAGAATCAATGAGACAAAGGGTTGGTTCTTTGAGAAAATCAACAAGATAGGCAAAACTTTATACAAACTAACCAAAAGGCAGAGAGGGAATATGCAAATTAAAAAAATCAGAAATGAAAAGAGGGATATAACAACAAACACAGAGAAATCCAGAGAATCATCAGGTCATACCTCAAAAACCTATACTTCACTAAATTGGATAATTTAAAAGAAATGGACAATTTTCTGCATAGGTAACATATACCAGAATTAAATCAAGAACATATAAACAATTTAAATAGACCTATAACCCATAAGGAAATAGAAGTAATCATCAAAAGTCTCCCAACCAAAAATAGCCCAGGACCAATTGGTTTAAGCACAGAATTCTACAAGATTTTTAAAGAAGAGCTAATACCAATACTCCTCAAATTATTCCACACAATAGAAACATAAAGGACATAGCCAAACTCTTTTTATGAGGCAATAGTTATCCTGGTACCCAAACAAAACAAAGATACAGCTAAGAAAGAGAATTACAGACCAATCTCATGCATAAACACTGATGCAAAAATACTTAGGAAAATACTGCAAACAGAATCAAAGAACAAAACAAAAAAAAATCATCTACCATGATCAAGTTGGCTTCATCCCAGAGACGTATGGTTTAACATATGAAAATATATGTATGCAATCCACCATATAAATAAACTGAAAGTAAAACACACATGATCATCTCATTAGATGTTTAAGAAGCGTTCAACCAAAACCAGTATGCCTTCATGACAAAGGTGTTGGAGAGCTCAAGGATACACGGAATGTATCTAAACAGAATAAAAGCAATATACTGGAAGCCAAAAGCCAACATCAAATTATATGGAGAGAAAAATCAAAGCAATTCTACTAAAATCAGAAACAAGGCTGTCTACTCTCTCCATATATATTTAGCATAGTACTCACAGTTCTATCTAGGGCAATAAGACAACAAAAGGGGATCAAAGAATACAAATTGGAAAGGAAGAAGTCAAATTTTCATTATTTGCAGATGATATGATGTTATACTTAAGTGACTCTGAAAATTCTACTGTTGTAGGAGCTGTGGGCTACATTCCTGCCGCCCTGCTCCCAGCCGCCTGGCTAGCTTATGTCCCGAAATAACAACACACAAACTGTATTTATTTAAACACTGCCTGGTCCATTTCTATTAATGTGTGTTGCACTGAGGTGTGCTTACCGGGAAGATTCTAGCCTATGTCCATCCTGGGTCAGAGCTTCATCGCATCTGTCCCAGAGAGCAGAGCTAAGGCGTCTGAGCTCACTTCCTCTTCCTCCCAGCATTCTGTTCTTTTTACTCCACCCACCTAAAGGCTGGCCTATCAAATGGGCCAAGGCAGTTTCTTTATTAGCCAATGACCTTCCTCCATCATTCTACAACTGATAAACACCTTCAATAATGTGGCAGATTTAGAGAAGAACTCAAAAAAGTCAGTAGCCCTCCTATATACAAATGATAAAGAAGCTGATCAAGAAATCAGAGAAACATCACCTTTCAAAATAGCCACAGATAATATAAAATATCTTGGGGTAACACTAACAAAAGAAGTGAAAGTGCTATACAACAGGAACTTTATGTCTTTGAAGAAAAAATTAAAAAAAAATATCAGAAAATGGAAAGATCTCCCATGCTCTTGAATAGGCAGGATCAACATAGTAAAAGTGACAACTCTACAAAAAGAAATCTAGAGATTCAGTGCAACCCCTTCAAACTCCAGCACAATTCTTCACAGACCTCAGAAAAACAATACTCAGCTTCATATGGAAAAAAAAAAACAGAATAGTCAAACAATCCTTTATAATGAGAGAACTTATTGATACATCACCATCCCCAACATCAAGCTCTATTATAGAGCTACAGTAATGAAAACAGCTTGGTATTGGCATAAAAACAAAGAGGTAGACCAATGGATTCAAATCAAAGATACTGATATTAATTCATACACCTATGAACACCTGATTTTTGACAAAGAATCTAAAATTATACAATGGAACAAAAGAAAGCATCATCAACAAATGGTGCTGGGCAAACTGGATACCAATATGTAGAGGAATGCAAATAGATCCATATCTAGCTGCATGCATAAAACTTAAGTCCAAATGGATCAAAAACCTCAACATAAATGTAGCCACACTGAACCTTGTTGAAGAGAAAGTAGGAAGTAGCCTTGATTGCATTGGCACATGGGACTACTTCTTAGATATAACATCAGTAGCACAGACACTGAGACCAACAATTAATAAATGGGACCTCATGAAACTGAGAAGCTTCTGTAAGGTAAAGGACATATTCACTAAGCCTACAGAATGAAAAAAAAAGATCTTCAATAACCCCACATCATACAGAGGACTGATCTCCAAAATATATAAAGAACTCAAGAAACTCTAACATCAAATTATCAAATAATCCATAAAAAATGGAGACAGATCTAAACAGAGAATTCTCAAAAGAAAAATTGCAAATGGCCAAAAGAATCTTAAGGAATTGCTCAACATCCTTAGCAATCAGGGAAAAGCAAATCAAAATGACTGAGATATCATCTTACACCAGTCAGAATGACTAAAATCAAAGTCACCAATGATTGCTTATGCTGGAGAGGATGTAGAGTAATACGAACACTCCTCCATTGCTGATGGGACTGCAAGGTTTTACAGCCACTTTGGAAATCAGTGTGGCAGTTTCTCAGAAAATTAGGAATCAACCTACCTTAAGACCAAGTAATGCCATCTTTGGCATATACCCAAAGGATGTACACTCCCTAAATATAACACAGTCACACAGACACTGATACACTCATACCACAAGGACATTTGTTCAACTGTGTTTATAGCAGCATTCTTCATAACAAGAAGAACTTGGAAACAACCTAGGTACCCCTCAACTGAAGAATAGTTAAAGAAAATGTGGTATATTTCCACAATGGAGTACTACTCAGCAGTAAAAACCAATGAATTCTTGAAATTTGCGTGCAAATGGATGGAAGACCATGATGAAGATACCTACAAAAACAGCTAAGCTGAGCTAGTGAGAGCTCACTGACTCTGGACTGATAGCAGGGGAATGTGCATAGGACCATAATAGACCCACTGAATGTGGGGGATAGTTGTAAGGTTTGGGCAGTCTGTGGGGCCACTGGAAGTGGGACCTAAATCCCTACTGCTTGAACTGGCACCTTGAAGCACATTCTCTTTAGAGGGAAAGGATTCCCTTTCTCAGCCTAGATATGGGGCAGACACCTTGGTCCTGCCTCAAAGTGATGAGTCAGACTTGTTGATTCCCCATGGGAAGCCTTACCCTTTCTGTGGAATTGATGGTGGAGTTGGGTGAGAGTAAGCATGGGACAGAGGAGAGTAGAGAGTGGGAATGGGGATAGCTATGTCAAATCAGAAGATTGTATTTTTAAAAAGTGGAGATCCAAACTAAAGAGAATTTATCTTAAACAAACATGACCAAAGAAGAACTACTCCTTAACAAGTAAGGAAATAATTAGGAAGCATAAGGAAAATTGGGCTGTGCATGCCTTTAATATCAGCACTTAAGACAGAAATAGGCAGATCTCTGACTTTGAGGCCAGACTGGGCTACAGATTGAGTTCTAGTATAGCTGGTTCTACATAGAGAAACCCTGTCTTAAAAAACCAAACCAAATCAAACAAAAACCAACAGCAACAAAAACAAAACTGTGGTAGTGTTTGCCTTTAATTCCTACATTCTGGAATCAGAAACAGGTAAATCCCTGAATTTTGGCCTGTCTGGCCTACTGAATGAGTAGTTTCAGGACAGTTGGGTCTACACAGATAAACCCTATCTCAAAACAAACAAACAAAGAAAAAAAACAAACAAAATCTCAAAATTACAAAGAATTACAAAGAAAAAGCACCATTCCACATTTGCATCAGAAATGTCAGAAAAGACTAGATCACTCTAGAAGCCAAGAAAGTATGCCATGATATGATTTAAACCCTGAGACTAAATAACTATCAACAAAGATTGCTACAGTTGGTAATTGATCTTTTCAATTCAGTAGAGAAATAAAAACACTTCAGTAAAAGCACAAACCAAAACAATGCATAACAACCCAGTCAACACTGCAGAAAATACTTAGAGCAATATCATAAATGTAAAAAGAAAGGTAGTCTCATTCACAAGGACACAAAATAATACATTTCACGAGAGAAATGCATAAAAGGAGGAAAGCCAGGAAGAAATAGTTTAAGTCCAACACAATCAACCAATAAACCGCTAAGATGAACACAGAACCAAATAACACCAATGAACCACAGAACTAAAATATCAACCAATAAAATCATGGCAAGCAGCAAGCCACTATCAATAATAAAGTGAAAAGTTATGAATTCTTAGTAAATTAAAGTATATTGACCTGATTAATCCACTCTAAATCTCTGAGGATAGAGAACTATATGAGCAGCAGGATGTTGTATGAATGAGCCAATGTAATATAAAAAGTGGAGACATTTACTGATTAAAACTCCATGCAGACACTTTATTAATAAGTACTACTGTAGAGTGATTATATATAAGTATCTATGAAATCAGTTTTTTTATGATGGGAGGAGGACAGAATTAAGAAGCGAAAACATGCTTGAATTTTCTCCCTGACTGCACAGAAGAGTAGACACCAGTCTCGCTCTGGCATTAATCCCAGGAACCACTAGCAGTTATGGGACATCACCAATGCAACATTAGCACAGGGGCTTTGTGACAAATATGGCTGGCACATTCAACAGCATAATGTTCAGGCACTATCTCCAAACAGCATTAATATATCAAATAAATTATGTACAATAAAAATGTAAATGGCTTCAGCCAACAACTAAAAGCCACAGGCTAACAGGCTGTGTCAACAAACGATACCAACTATCTGTGTCTCCATCAAACACCTCTCATAAACAAGAACATCAAAAACTGACAGTCAGAGGATGGAGATCAGCAGGTCAAGTAAGAGAAAGCTGTAAGTGTGGCTCAGCAAGCCTCATGTCTGGGAAAGGGGACTTCAGGCCAAAGCTAGTCAGAGAGATGAAGAAAGCCACTACATAGCCATAGAGGGTAAGCATTGTACATGTGGTTTCATAGAGCCGTGGAGCTCCAATTCAACAAAATAAACACTAAATGACATAAAATATCACATGGAGTCCTAATTAGTAGTGATCTGACTTCAGTGGCTCACTGTGACTTTAGCAAGCTCTCCCAAACTAAAACCTAGTGAAGAATCTTCAGAATTTAGGTATTCTGCAAGGCCACAAGTCTTATTTTGGCCAGAGAATCCCAGGAAGGCAAGGTAAGGCAATAGACACTTAGAGAACTAACTAAATGTAAACAATGAAATCTTGCTAACACATATGAAATTCATATTCTCTACTCTGAGCCTTTGCCTTGCCTGCCCATAGTGTTGGTCCCATCAAGTCCCAATGTGGTGATGTCCTGACTCAAATGCAACTGTCTGTCTCAGTCTTTCCTCCTGAAAATCAGGCTCTAGCATACTCCAAATGTGGAAAAGGCAAGTATTAATTTTTGAAATTTTATTTATATCTTAAATACTTTTATCAGTCTCAAAAATTAGAACCAAACATAATGAACTTCTGAAAGAGTTAGAGAGAGGGCTATTTATGGATGGGAAAGTGTAAGCAGCCCCTGAGGTGGAAGCTTCTCATTCCTAGAAGATGTATGAAGAGCAGAGGTTGGAAGGTAAGGGTGTTGTTATCTAAACTGGACCAACAGAGAAAAGAGGAGCATCCAGAGAGCTACAAAAGACTCAGGTCAGAATCAGTTTAGTGAACTCCTAGCCTGAGGGTATCTCCCATCCCTAAAAGATCAAGCTTTGCTCTCTCCTCCTGAGGCTCTTCTGCCTTTCCCTGAAATCCAGTCCTTTGTCTGTTCCTGGGAATGTGCTCTGTAAATCCTTAGGTGACCCCCAGCAGTATTACTAAATCTGCTTCTCTAGTCCCCTTTTAATGGTTCCTTGACTTTCTCTTAGATTTCCCCTCTGGTTTTATGTCATCTATATTATCTTACTGTATAATTTTTTATTTCTTTTCCTTTTTCAGACCTCTGCTAAATCTCTTTTTTTCTCTCCCATGTCCTTTTTTATTTCTATTTCAGTAGAATTCTTCTACATATCTGTGTATGTGTAAACACTAAAATCTATAGATGTGAGAAAAAACATGAAATATTTGTCTCTCTAAAATTCAAAAAGAAGAAGTTTTTGACTGAATCTCTGCTGCCAGAGGTCTGAAGTATTTTGATATTTGAGTTGAGCTCCTTGCTGCCCTCTAGTGCTTATGAGTTAAATTGTGAGATCACCACAGCAGCTATCTTTTTTGAAATTAAAATCTTGTGACAATCATGTCAGGCAGAATTCAGATAGAAGGTTGTGGTGCTTGATCTACAGCTGTCAGATGTGACTATGATTCATGGAGGAACGTCAAATGATTCTTGGGTGTTCTAGGCTGGAGAGCAGAAACCTGCTTAAAATATAGACTTAGCCTTGTTACCTAAGATATGGTGCTCTTTTTTTTCTCATAAGTGAAATTTGTGTTTTTATGTTGCCCCTTTTTATACTTCATAAATATCCTGGGAGGTTAAAAGACGTCACTGATGGGGAAGAAACCACTGAAGGAAAGAAGGCACAGAGAGCTCCTGTCATCATCCATTCTGCTTCCACCCTTTCATCATAATGCAAGGTTTTCACCTGGGCACTAAGTAAGACATATTATAGATTACATATATCTGGGGAGAAGCCATGAAAGTTTTCATTAGGATCGACTTCCAAGTAGACATCAGAAGACTCTCTGAGGTTTCTCATGTAGGCAGACACTGCAATCACAGAGTGTGTCTGCTTCTCTTTAATGGAAGACACAGAAGACTCAGCAAGTGTCTGAGGTGGGGGGGTGCTGTGTGATTTCCATGTGTTTTCTCGTTCAATACTTAGTGGACTTGATAAAATTCTTGAATCTCCCCTCCTTGAACAGCAAAAGCAACATTCCAGAGACTAAGAATTGAGTTGAAGTTCAGGACCTACCATTTATTAGCTGAGGGGAAAGTAGCAGATTGCTTTACAATTTTGTGCTTGATTTCTGCATTCCTACATATGATTGAAGGTAATATCCACTGAAATGTTCACTACAATGGGTAAAAAATGATGACTGTCCATGCTTATTATTAGCCCATGCCAAAATATTGTACAGGTTATTTGCAGAAATAGAATT
>CAWTZC010001981.1:0-49192 GCA_963919715.1 Microtus obscurus | reverse complement strand
TTTTTTTTCATTCAAATATGCTTTATTAATTTTAAAGGTAAAATAACAGTTACACATACCCCAGGATAGTTGCTACATTGCAAATAATTTTTTTTTTTTTTTTTTTTTTTTTAGGGAGACTTTTTTGTTCACATTTGTAACTTAAAATCCTTCTCTTTTGGAGATGACAAGGCAACAGGATGTTAAAACAACTAGTCAGGTCCTAGACACAGTCAAGGGAGACAGGAATAAATAAAAACATACATGGTCTTTAGCTTGCATTCTCTAATCTTACATAGAACAATAAGCAACACCAGGGAATGGAACCACCCACTTTCATTTTGGGTCTCCTCAAATCAATTAAGTCAATGATGTTGAAGGAGGCCCCTTGTTTGTCCTGGTCTCCCAGAACCGAAATAACAACACAGAAACTGTATTAATTAAATCACTGTTTGGTTCATTAGATCTAACTTCTTATTGGCTAATTCTTACATATTGATTTAGCCTATCTCTATTTTTTTTTTTGTCAAAGCCTCCGTTTATTAGGGACAGGGTAACAACTTATATACCCCCTGAATGAGGGCTTGGGGAGCAGGGCACAGGAGCATGGAATCTGGCCGCATGGTCCCAGTCACGTAACCTACATCCGGTCAGGTAGGCCAAGAAGTCAGGAGTTGCCACACCTAGTTCCCTGGATAGCTGGAATTTAAGGCAGTTCCGCTATGAGATTAGGTTCGTTAGCAATTAGCGAATAGCTAATTGGGTGTGGGGCAGGTTTTTGCCAATATAACTATTCTTAACATAATTATGGGTTTGGGGTTCCCTGCAGGCTCTCCAAGGTGATGGTTTCTGTAACAATCTTTAGGGGGGGGAAACGGCTCCCAACATATTCCTCGTTTCTTATATAAAGGCAAGTAGTTATAGGTGGAGGGCACCAAGACAGAGTCAACCATGGTGTCAGATCTAAGGGAGAAGGGACTGGGACAAGGAGAGACCCTCCTCTCGACTGGTGAAGCAATTTACCTCTCCTGGGAACAGAGGGGTGCCTTATGAGTAGCATTAGTTTCTTGGAGCTTCTCAAATAAAAGGTATCTAGTAGGATTAAAGTAAGCAGATCACAGGGCACCCTGTCTTAGGCTATGTGGAGAGCGCCCTCGTACCTAAAAACCATGCCATGTTGAGCCGGCCTGTACGGCCTCTGTATGGTTTGAAATTTAGGTGAGGATCCACACTAACTCCCGTCATTGGGCCCCTGTATCTATCATTAATGAAAAATCTGTGAGGTGCTCCTTAAACAAAAGATATGATATAATTTTGGCACCAATAACTCCATCTCCAGACAAGAAGAAAGGGGCACCTTCCAAACCCAGTATCCTCCTGGTTATGGGAAGTAGACCAGATTGCCGGGCAAAAATTTGGGATCTTGGGGGTGTGGTGGGAGGGGGGGTGAGGGGAGAAGGGGAGGAAATGTGAGAAGGGGAGGATGGGGGGAACCTGGGGAAACGGGATGTTTGGGATAAAGGAAGGTTGGTTAGGGGAGCAGAGAAGCACACATCTTAATTAAGGGAGCCATCTTAGAATAGAAAAAAAAAATATAAAATAAAAAAAAAAACAGTTTCCAATAGAGAGAGCTTAAAGCTGCCTAACAGGTACTCAAACAGGTAAAATATAAATCAACAGGTAAAGTATACAATAATCAACAAATACAGTATATTAATTATAATGCAGCTATGGCAAGTGTGCATATTAAATATAAAACTTATTCTACAACATTTTTATAAAAAAATGCTGTTTATGGCAAAATCTTCTCAAGTTTTGCCAATTAAGATATTAAACTCTTAATTTAAACCAGTAGCCTGTCTGGTACAAAAGGGCAGGATAAAAGCTAAAAAATGGCTTGATCCCCAGATGATTATTGCTACAATTCACACAACTGTATTTTGCTAATGTTATAGCAAAGAAAATCCCTTAAAGGATTTTATGCTAAATTTTACAAATGGCTCTTCCAATGGAGGAACTGCATATATGGCTAATAATAATAATAAAAAATATTATGGAGCATAATAAGGCTCCTTGTAAGCAGCTTATGAAACTTGCAAGTAGATCCAGATGCAAACGGATCTGACATGATAACACCAAGCTGACCTTTGCTAGGGCAAGGTGGAAAAGCCCTTGCAATGCATTATGAAAAAAACCCGACCTATATATATTTGGGGTCGAGGATATGTTTATGCTTTTTTCACAGAAAGAAAATAAAAAGCTGGGCCTGATGTCGAGGCTGCACTGCGGACACAGAGGAGTTCCTGAGGCGATTGCAGAGAGGTCCTTAGTCTGGCTTTTCCTGCCCCCCCAAGGAGAGGGAGTCCCTGATAACAGAACCTGCTGCTCCACTCTACAGGGTGTCAATTCTGCCTCCTGAGTCCAGGGAGACCCGGCTGAGATAATGCCAGGATGTGCTTCAGATAGCTGAATCCAGCTCACCTCACCCAGGAATCCCACCGGCCCTGAAGCACAAGTGCTAAACTGCTTCTGCAGCTTGAACTCTGGTCTGCTTTGGAGCTGACTGGACATCAGACTGTTTTAATCTTTGGGACACAGAACTCACTTTAATTAAAATACTAACCTCTTCACTTAAGAAGGGGAAAGATTGGGGTTCCTGAGACTGTTGCTCAGAGTCTGGAAATGGTGGTATTTGACAACAATGTATGTCATTGTACATTTAACTGTTGATTAAAGATGTTGAATATAGGTTAAGTGTTTCTCAGCCATTTGTGTTTAATCTTTCAGTAACTCTCTAGTGAGATCTGCACCCCTTTTTAAGTGGTTATTTTTTTCTTGAAGTTTAATCTTTTTTAGTTCTTTATATATTTTAGATATTAACCCTTTATTATATGTATAGATAGTAGTTAAATTTTCCCTTTCTGAAAACTACAACTTGGTTCAAATGACGGTGTCCTTTGTCCATACATAAGCTTTTCAGTTTCATTATGTTTCACTTATCAGTTATTGTTTCCAGTGACAGTGTTATTAGTGTCCTGTTCAGAAAGGGTTTTCCTGTACAAATAAGTTCAATACTGTTTCACACTTTTCTTCTATTAGATTCTGAGTACCTGTTCAGGTCCTTGATCCTCTTGTATTTGAGTTCTGTACAGGGTGATAAAAGTCATTCTTTTTGTATTCTTTCACAATAGCCATTCAGTTTGGCCAGCCCTACTTGTTGAAGATTCTGTCTTTTTCTGGTTTGCATTTTTTAGATTTTTTTATCAAATGAGGTGTTCCTAAGTGTGCCAAATTATGTTTGGGTCATCAGTTCCTTTCCATTGCTCAGCATGTCCCTTTTCGTGCTAATACCACAATTTTTCTGACTACACTATGTAGTACAACTTGAAATCTAGAATGGTAATACTTGAATCAGTTCTTTTATTTGTAGTTATTTTAGCTATCCTGAGATTTGTGCTTTCACATGAAGCAAAAAAAAATTGTTTTATTTTCTATTATAGTGAAGAATCATGTTGGAATTTTGACAGAGATTGCATTGAATCTGTCAATTGCTTTAGGTAGGATGGTTGCTTTCGCCATATTAATTCTACCATTCCCCCATGGGAGGGGTTTTCATTGTCTGATACCTTCTGTTTCTTTCTTTGGTATTTTAAAAGTGTTAATACATAAGTTTTTCACTTCCATGGTCAGAGCTTATCCAAGATATTTCATTATTTTTGAGGTTATTGTGATAGGTCTTGTTTTCCTGACTCTTTCTGACCTTTTTAGATTTAGCAGGGATTTTTTTCCCATGAGGTATCCATTTCTTTTACCTTGTCTGTAGTACCTGAAATTCTTTCTTGTATGTCTTGGTTTTTGCTGGTGAAGTTTGCTTCTGAGGCTTTGGTTTGACTCTTTTATCTTAAATTAACCCATTTTTATTAACCTGTTTATTGCCACATTGCTGTGGCCTACTGGTAAGTTTCCATCCAGCGTCTTTCTCCTTCAATGGCTACATCTCTTCGACTCTGCCTACTTTTCTCCTCTATCTCTGCTTGGAATTTCCCCTTGATATATTCTGCACTGCCATAGGCCTAGTACGTTCTGTAGGGCTGTATTTGTAGATAGGTATTGTTTAACTCTGTTTTTATCTTGGAATATCTTGTCTTCTCCATTGGTGGTGATTGAAAGCCTTACAGGGTATAGTAGTCTGGGGTTGCATCCATGGTATCATAGTGTCTACAACACATTTCTCCAGGACCTTTTGGTTTTCATTGAGAAGTCAGATGTAATTCTGATAGGTTTGCCTTTATACATTCCTTAACCTTTTTCCTTTGCAGTTCTTAATATTCTTTCTTTATTCTGTATGTTTTGCATTTTAACTGTTATATGGTGAGAGTACATCTTTTGGTCCAGTCTATTTGGTGTTCTATAAGTTTCTTGTACCTCCATGGGAATATGCCTCTTTAGATTGTGAAAGTTTTCTTCTGTGATTTTGTTGAATTTATTTTCTGTGCCATTAGCTGGAGTTCTTCTCCTTCTTTTAACCTTTTTATTTTTTTTTATTTATTTTTTTGGTTTTTCGAGACAAGGTTTCTCTGTAGCTTTGGTGCCTGTCCTGGCACTAGCTCTTGTAGACCAGGCTGGCCTCGAACTCCCAGAGATCCGCCTGCCTCTGCCTCCCGAGTGCTGGGATTAAAGGCGTGCGCCACCACTGCCCGGCAACCTTTTTATTTTTAGATATGATCTTTTCATAGTGACCCATATTTCTTAGATGTTTTATGTTAAGAATTTGTTGGTTTTAATGTTTTCTTTGACCAATGAATCTATTTCATCTATACTATCTTTAGCATCTGAGATTCTCTCTTCAATCTCTTATATTCTGTTGGTTAGGCTTGCCTCTGTAGTTCCTGTCCATTTACCCAGATTTTCTATATCCAGAATTCCCTCAGTTTGTGTTTTCTTTATTGCCTCTATTTCATTCTTCAAGTCTTGAACTGTTTGAACTGTTTGCTTCCCCTGTTTGATTGTTTTCTCCTAATTATCATTGAGAGAATAATTGATTTCTTCCAACTTTTTTTCTTCCATTTTTATGGGAATTTCTCATTTCCTCTTTAAAGTTATCAATCATCCTCATAAAGCTACATTTAAATCATTTTCTTCTGCTTTTTCTGGGTTAGGATGATCAAGTCTTCCCGTTGGATGAGCACTAGATTCTGTTGTTATCATGTTGATATTTAGGTTGTTGAATGAATTCTTGCATATTTATCTCTACCTTCAATTGTTGCCTACAATGTCTTTGCCTCTTGGTCCAATCATTTCAGTTACTTTTTGTGTCTTTGGGAACTGTTCTTGGTATGTTCTGTACTCTGCCTGTGTCACAGGGAACTATTGAGGTCTCTCTCAGCCATCTCTTGGCCTGCTCTCATGGTCCGCTCTCTTGGTTTGCTTTCTTGGTCCACTCTGTGCTTCATAGCTTGTGTTTCAGAGTTTTTTTCTTTGTCTTTTCTCTTGGTCCTCTCTCTGTAGTTACAGCTTGTATTTCAGCATTCCTCTGATGTTGCAAGTGGTGGGAAAAGAGGATTTGGGGCAGAGTGGGACTTGTAGCTTTCAGGGTCTGATGAATGGGATGTGGGTGTTGGAGCAGCCTACCTGTAGGAAACTTTTCTGCTGGCTAGTTAGAGAAGATGAGGCATGTGGGGGAGTGGCCCAGGGTTTTGTCTCAATATATAGGGCCTAGAGAGTGAGGTGTCCCATCAGGTGGGCAGTCTCTCTCCTCTTGGTCCTCTCTGTGTAGTAGCAGACTTTCTTTTGGAGTTTCACTGAAGTTGCAGGGGAAGGCTAGGGGGGTTTGGGGGCAGAGAGAGACTTGTAGCTTGCAGGGTCTAATAGATGGGATGGAAGTATTGGAGGAGCCTACATGCAGAAAGTACACCTGCTGGGTGGCTAGAGAAGCCAACGTGGATAAGAAAGGAGCCCAACTTTTTGCCTACGGTATGGAGGCCTTGAGAGTGGGGTGTCCCCCCAGGTGGTTGGTCACTTACCTCTTGGTCCTCTCTGTATTGTATCAGACTATGTTTCAGAGTTCAACTGATCTTGCAGAGGGATAGGAGGGATTGAGCAAGGGCAGTTTCTTGCCCAAATGACTAGCCTTGTCACACTGAAGGAAATTTTTATAATGAGCTTTTTTAATGCCCATTAACCTCTCTGAAGTAATTGGTGCTGCCAGAATCATATATGTCTTAGTGTCATAAAACTTCCTAAGTTTTTAAGACATTTCAAATGCAATATTCTGTATATCTTTCAAAGATTTGAAGAATGCCTATCTGTCTGAAATATATCTCTGTACATCATGAAAACCTAATTAACATGACTACAAGTTTAACAATTATAAATTACTATTTATTGATCTATATCTCTTGACTATATATTACATTTTAAAATGAACTACAGAAACAAAAAACCTTAAATAAGAGCAGAAATACATATAACAAAATTGACCTTAAATTTAAATCAATAGACCAAGATCCACAAAAATGTAAAGTATTAATCTTTCTATCATAAACAGCCTTTAAATGTAAACAAACACTTATAAACAATATTTGGAAATTTGTGTCTAGTTTTTTTAACCTGTTTTTTTTTGTTTTTGCTTTTGTTGGGTAAAGTATTTTCTGGGGTTTATGGAGACTTTGGGGTTCTTGGTCCATAAAACCATATTAGTCTAAAAGGTTTCTCTGTGGAAACAAGAACAGAACCTCATTTCCAAAGCAACATATCCTTAGACCCAAATTTTGATGTCAAGATACCTTTAAAGTATATATTTTGGTTTAGCTTAATAACCTGCAGAATTAATATCTCTCTCTGTACTAAACTAATTTATAGTTGCTAGTTTTCAAGTGCCAACAATAGTACAGACATTGAAACACAAGATAAGAAAGTTAGCTTCAAATCACTCAAAATCATATTGGATAGTTTACTCTTTGCTTAGCTTTTAAAAATAATTCTAAACATTAAAATACAATTTCATCTTTCCCTTTCCCTGTTTGCAGTACCTGGTGATTGTCACAGAGAACCAGAACTCACTGTGCTGTAGAGATGAAAAGTGTGCAAGACATTCAGCACCAGGAGGGACTTCTCCATCCCAACCCTCCTCCCACGTCAGAGGTCACTGAGGAAGAAGGGGTGAAAAGAATGCCAGAGCTATAGATGAGGGTGACTACAAGTAGACAGTGTTATCTGGACACAGCAGAGCAGCTGCACACATGAATTCACAGAAGTTTACAGCACACATAAGACTTCAAAGGATCAGGGAAGACACAATCCCAGCAAGCAGAGCGAAGGTGGGCATTCCCATACTTAGATAAGGAGTTATGGACAGTTGGTAGCTGCTGAGAGAGAGAATTAGATTGCTTTATTGATGCAGTCCCAAGTGCATAGACCACACATCAAAGAGTATACACACAGGACCAACTGTAATGTGAACCTTGATGGATTTTCATTTTATGTCAGGGGCAGGGGCCACAAAACTGTGTTGGTAAGGAAGAGTGGATGGATCTGGCAGGAGAGGAGGGAGCAGGTTAGTATAATAAAATTCAATACCACAGGCTACATACAGTTCAGTAACACTGGTGTTTTCAGCAACCCACTGGGTACTTGAGACCTGCCTCCTTGGGGTGAGGTTTCAAATTGCTCACAATGTATTGTGCAGACATCTATGGTAGTTTGAACAGAAACCAGAGGAGGGCGCTGCCTCTTCAGATGTGGTTAACATCTAATCTAGGTGGTGGCTTTGCATGTCAGACTGTCACTGTGCAGAAGGAGGTCCTTATTAATGAGTTTCACTAAGGTCCCTGTGAGACTTGCCCTGTAAGTTTGCTGAACTCAAGAACCAAGTGTCATTGACTCCTACAGTCATGCTTCCTGACAGCTGTTCAGTTCTGCTGCTCCTCTTAATGTTCAGTAAGTTACATTTACCCTAAGTAGTGATGATGTCATTTTCTTACAGTTAAGAAAGTCTTTACTTACAACCTCACATAACAATGTAATTCCTCCTTATTTATCTATTTATTCATTCATTTTCTCATCCATTTGTTTATTTATTTATTTTCAGGGAGGAGCAATGGAGACTCAGTGACCCAAACAGAAGGCCTGGTTACTGTCACAGAGGGGTCACCTGTGATGCTGAACTGTACCTATCAGACTACTTATTCAGTTGCTTTTGCTTTCTGGTATGTGCAATATCTCAACAAAGCCCCTCAACTACTCCTGAAGGGCTCCCCAGACAAGAGGACAGAGCATCAAGGGTTCCACGCCACTCTCCATAAGAGCAACAGCTCCTTCCACCTGCAGAAGTCCTCAGTGCAGCTGTGGGACTCTGCCCTGTACTACTGTGCTGTGAGTGACACAGTGAGGGAGACTGCAGGGGAAGCTGCACACAAACCAAGGGGGCAGGAGGGCTGAGGGGGTGGCCCTGTGAGGGAGGGTTGTGTATGTCTCTAAGTGAGGTTTGCTCAGCCTCCTGAAAAACAAGACTGCATGTCATAGAGATAATCTCTAAGGATGAAAAGTATCATTAAAGGATAAAATGAAATTGTTAAAATCATATGTTAATGATGAAAACAAGAAACTGGTTGTCTAATGAAATCACTGGAATTATTCACTGTTTAGGAGGTTCAGACTCTACAGAAAGTGGTGACAAATAGATTTCAATCTTTAGAAGAATTTATTAAAACTGATTTGAAAAGAGAGTGTTAAGGCATAGATAAAAGAGATTAAAGGTATTGGTACCCTCCAGTAACTCACAGAGTCAGAAATGACTTGCCTAAATTCTTGAGTTCACCTGCTATGATCTATCCTATTAGCATATGTGAAAAGCCAGCAAATAACAAAAATTCCAATGGTTGTGCAGACTCACAATGGGAAGCAACACACATGGAAGATTTAAAAGATATTAAGGAGGCAATAGTTTCTTTTGCTTTGCATTCAACATATTTGAGGCTGTTGCTAAACATTTATCTTCAAAAAATAGGATACCCCAACTAACTGACTTCAACTTGTCTTCGAAGTAGAATATGGTCCTCCATTACAATGGGAAAGCTATTCAAAATGCTTTGGAACAACAAAGTAAGATTAAAGGTTACAAGGTTTCCCAAATTCTTGGTGAGGTCCATTATGCTGATATAAATAATCAGGCCACATTCAATGAACAAACACACCTTGTCCCTATGCCATAAAGAAGCCTTGAATGCTTGGGACTAGATTCGAGACCTAAGGAAAAGAATTGAGAAATTCTTTTTTTTTTTTTGAAGTTACACAAGGCTCCAAAGAGCACTTTCAGTGACTTTCTGTAAATATTGACTAAATTTATAAATATAGAGTTATCAGATCAAAAAACTAGATGATTACTCATTGACTCTCTGGCTTTTAGAAATGCTTATCTAGAATGGAAAAAATAATTGGGTTTTTAAAGATCAGATTAGCACCCATAGATGAATGTATCTTACACACAGCCAATGTTGAGTCTCATAACTACAGTAGAGGCAATTTCCAAAAGCCAAGAGTACATCAAAATGCCAACTGTTGTGTTTTTTTTTTTTATTGAAAGAAAAAAAAAACAAATTCCCACCTCCTCCCAGCCTCCCCTTTCCCTCCCCCTCTTTCCACTCCTCTCCCCTCTCCCCACTCCTCTCCCCCTCCCTCTCCAGTCCTACGAGCAGTCAGGGTTCCCTGCCCTGTGGAAACTCCAAGGTCCCTGCCCCTCCATCCAGGTCTAGGAAGGTGAACATCTATACTGGCTGGGCTCCCACAAAGCCAGAACATAAAGTAGGATCAGAACCCCTTGCCATTGTCTCTGGCTTCTCATCAGCCTTCATTGTCCGCCATGTGCAAAGAGTCCGGTCTTATCTCATGCCTCTTCAGTCACAGTCCAGCTGGCCTTGGTGAACTCCTACTAGATCAGCCCCACCGTCTCAGTGGGTGGGTGCACCCCTCGTGGTCCCGACTTCCTTGCTCATGTTCTCCCTCCTTCTGCTCCCCATTGGGACCTTGGGAACTCCGTCCGATGCTCCAGTGTGGGTCTCTGTCTCTATCTCCATCCATCGCCAGATGAAGGTTCTATGGTGATATGCAAGACATTCATCAGAATGGCTAAAATAAAAATAAAAACACAAAAAAATAATAATAAAAACAGTTTGGTATTGACATAAAAAAAATGCCAACTGTTTCAATTGTGGTGTAATGGACATTTGAAATGAAATTGTGGGCAGGGCATTCCTAGAAATAATGTTTCTTCTAGGAATGACCCAAATAGAAGACCCTAACCTTCTTAATTATGCAGAAAATATACAAAGGCAAAAATTTTTACCAAAGAATGCATATCAATAAGAGACAAACAAGGCAACCCTCTACCTCTGGGAAATGCCTTAGGGAACTTCTCACAGGCCTCCAAGTTGAATCTGGTCCAGTCATTCCCAGACTTTTTCCCTTGCAAGGTTAAAGTTTATCCAAGATAGTCTATCATTTTGAGGATATTTTACAGATATAGCTTCCCTGATGGCTTTCTGATGGTTTTAGATTTAACGGTGTTTTTTTTTGTTTTGTTTTGTTTTTGTTTTTTGCCCAAGGTGTCCATTTCTTTTACCTTGTCTGCAATGCCTGGGGTCCCTCTTCTCTGTCTTCTGCTCTGTTGGTGAAGCTTACATTTGATACTTTGGTTTGACTCCCTACATTTTTCATTTCCAGTTTTATCTCATGTTATATTTTCTTTAGTGATTCTATTTCTACTTGCATGTCTTCAGCTGTTTACTTCATTATGTTATACTGTTTGTACATGTGTTCACAAGCTTCTTTAAGGGATTTAGTTATATCCTCTTTAGGATCCTTGGTCAAGTTCATAATTATTTTTATGTTCTTGTCTTGTGGTTCAGTTGTATTTCATTTTCTGTTATAGTAGGATTAATTACTGGGTTCTGATGAAGACATACTTTCTTGGTTCTCAATGCTTGTATTTACTTGCATATATCTCAGAATGGGATATAATTTTTCTATTTTGGTATCTAATATTTTCTTTGTTCAGTGGATACTTTCTTCCCTGATAAACTCTTTGGATCTTAGTGAAGTATGGGCTTTACTCTTAATGTTAAGGAATGCTTCTATGTGCCAAAGTGTGACAGACAGGAATAGTTGTGGGCTAGGTGAAAAGGCTGAGAAAGGCTTCAGTAGCAAGCTAAGGGGATCCCGTTTGGAACTGGAGGTAGGATCCATTGGGAGCTAGGGTATGGTGGGAAGAGTGGTTCCTGAAGTAGTAGTAAGGCAAAGAATTATGTGGTAACATGAGGATGGAAGGGCTAGAGACCCTAGGTCTGAACCAAGAGTCGCAGTGTCCAGTAACCGAAGTTGAGGAAAGAACCTGTAGCAGGTTGATACCAGGCTGATAATAATAATGAAGAGATTGTAATGGAGGATAGGAGGGATAGTGTGAATAACTTACTTGAGACCCTGCCAGTGTGGTCACTGGAGTAGAAAGTATTTTTATGTATTGCAGGGTGATACTAAGGAAAGAGAATGGACTACAGTGGATACTAAGATGGTCCAGAGGTATGAGGGAAACTGAGTCCTCTGCAAGTTTTGGTGGAATCCCTGAGGGATGAAGGCATAGTGGAGAAACAAGCCCACTTTAAGTAGGTGTGGAGTCTGAATCCACGTGGGCACCAGATGAAGATGGACATTTAAAAGAAATCCACATTAGCTCAGAATTGAAAATAATAGATGGTTCTTTATTTAGGGGTAGACTTAAAAATCAGTGTTCTCTGCTTGAATGGAGAACAGCAATTGAATCCCACAGCTGGAAAAGAGAGAGACCAGATACACACTTTACAACCACATAAATAGTATATGAGGCCATGCACCGGTGGGCGGGTAACTTAAAGGCTATTGGCTGTAGGATTTCCTACAGCAGTGGTCTGCTAGAGGTCTGAAGATGGTACCATGGGAAGTAAAATTGGGAGACAAAGGATAGTGATGATGCCCTACCTGTTTCCCTAGCCTGTGTGTACACTGCATTCCCAGATAGACAGTGTTTGTAGTTATTTACAGTTGAGACAAAGAGAAGGAAATGGGATAGAATTAGAGGGCGCTGCGAGGGTCCACAGGAAGGAGGAAAGATGGGTTTCTTATAAGGTTTGACAGATTCTCTAGGGATCCACCACTGCTCGTCTGTCAGAAATTTAGTCTAGATCCTGGGGAGTGAGAGAAATGGATGGTGCCATCCTCAAGACCAAATGACTTCTGAGAACTTCCCTAAGGGTAAGCTAGGTGTATTTGTGACTCCAGGACAGCCTCTCTGGAAATTAACTTACATGCACGAAAACATCACATCTGTATTGTCAAAAAAAAAAAAAACTCACTAAAGGCTCAGACAGGTTTTAAGCTCTTTCACTAAGGCTATCCACCCAGAGCGGGGAGTGCCTGCCTTCCAGGCAGGTCTCAAGGTTCCCAGTAAGGGAGCTTGGGCACCTACAGCTGGTGCTCCAGGATCTCAAGTGTTCTCCTGCACCTCGCGCTGCCTACCACCTCCTTCCTCTTCTCCCCGGATCTTTGAGCTACCAGGTGGCCCTGGTTAGGTGCTGAGGAATTCCATCTGGACGGAGATACACCCAGAGAGTCAGTCACAGCAAAGGCTGGACCAAGACACCAGGCCTCTCCTGGCTCCATTTGAAGCAAGAGATGGGAAGGCGCCAATACAAGAATTCCTCCAACAACCTGAAAGGCATCATGACATCACCAGAATCCAGGGATCATGAAACAAGAAGAATTGTACACCCTACTCCAGAAGAATTAGAAGAAATCGACTCAAAAATGAATTATATGAAAATAATAGAGGACCTTAAACAGGAGGTGAAAAACTGCCATAAACAATTAGAGATGACAAACAAAAAAGTAGAGGAAATGAATAAATCGCTCAAAGATACCCAAGAAAACCAAGAGAAGCAAGAAAAAGCAATCAAACAGATAAGGGAAGCGGTTCAAGACTTGAAGAATGAAATGGAAGTAATGAAGAAAACACAAACCGAGGAAAGGATGGAGATGGAAAACCTGGGTAAACGAACAGGAACCACAGAGACAAGTACTACCAACAGATTACAAGAGATAGAAGAAAGAATGTCAGACACTGAAGATACCATAGAAAAAATAAACACACTGATCAAAGAAAATAGCAAAACCAACAAATTCTCATCACAAAACATTCAGGAAATATGGGACACAATAAAAAGACCAAACCTAAGAATAATTGGGATAGAAGAAGGAGAGGAAGTACAGCTCAATGGTCCAGAAAATATATTTAATAAAATTATAGAAGAAAACTTTCCCAACCTAAAGAAAGATATTCCTTTGAAGGTTCAAGAAGCACACAGAACACCGAATAGACTGGACCAAAAAAAAAAACATCTCCTCGCCATATAATAATCAAAACACAAAACATACAGAATAAAAAAAGAATATTAAGAGCTGCAAAGGAAAAAGGTCAAGTTACTTATAAAGGTAAACCTATCAGACTTACACCTGACTACTCTATGGAAACCATGAAAGCCAGAAGGTCCTGGATAGATGTACTGCAGAAGCTAAGAGAACATGGATGCAAGCCCATACTACTATACCCAGCCAAGCTTTCGTTCACTATAAATGGAGAAAACAAAATTTTCCAGGATAAAAACAAATTTAAACAATACGTAGCCACAAATCCAGCCTTACAGAAAGTAATAGAAGGAAAATCACAAAACAAGGAGTCCAACAATGACCACAATAACTCAAACATCTAGAAACCCTTCACCAGTGCAACTCAAAGAAGGCAAACACACAAACTCTATGACTAAAAAAGTGACCGGAGTTAACAACCACTGGTCATTAATATCCCTTAATGTCAATGGACACAACTCACCTATAAAACGGCACAGGCTAAGAGATTGGATACGCAAACAGGATCCAACATTCTGCTGTTTACAAGAAACACACCTCAACCACAAAGACAGGCACCTACTTAGAGTAAAGGGGTGGGAAAAGGTTTATCAAGCAAATGGACCTAAGAAACAAGCAGGTGTGGCCATACTAATTTCTAACAAAGTTGACTTCAAACTTAAATCAATCAGAAGAGATGGAGAGGGACATTTTATACTCATAACAGGAACAATTCATCAGGATGAAGTCTCAATCCTGAATATCTATGCCCCTAATATAAAAGCACCCACGTACGTAAAAGAAACATTACTAAAACTCAAGGCTGCCATCAAACCGCACACACTAATAGTAGGAGATTTCAACACTCCTCTTTCACCAATGGACAGGTCAATCAGACAGAAACCTAACAGAGAAATTAGAGAACTAATGGAGGTAATGAATCAATTGGACTTAATAGACATCTATAGAATATTCCACCCAAATAGGAAAGAATACACCTTCTTCTCTGCAGCTCATGGAACCTTCTTGAAAATTGACCACATCCTCGGTAACAAAGCAAACTTCCACAGTTACAAAAAAATATCCTTAATCACCTGTGTCTTATCAGATCACCATGGACTAAAGTTAGAATTCAACAACAATGCTACCCCCAGAAAGCCTATAAACTCATGGAAACTGAACAGTCAACTATTGACCCACACCTGGATCAAAGAAGAAATAAAGAAAGAAATTAAAGTCTTCCTTGAATTCAATGAAAATAAAGAAACAACATACTCAAACTTATGGGACACTTTGAAAGCAGTCCTAAGGGGAAAGTTCATAGCCCTTAGTGCCCACTTAAAGAAAACAGAGAAAGCATACATTGGAGACTTAACAGCCCACCTGAAAGCTCTAGAAAAAAAAGAAGCAGACTCACCTAGGAAGAGTAGAAGACTGGAAATAGTCAAATTGAGGGCGGAAATCAACAAAATAGAAACACAGAAAACAATCCAAAGAATCAATGAAACAAAAAGCTGGTTCCTGGAAAAAATTCAACAAAATTGATAAACCCCTATCCAAACTAATCAAACAGCAGAGAGAGAATTTGCAAATTAATAAGATCAGAAATGAAATGGGGGACATAACCACAGACATAGAGGAAATTCAGAGAATCATTAGATCTTACTACAAAAGCCTGTATGCCACAAAACTGGAAAATGTAAAAGAAATGGACACTTTTTTAGACAAATACCATATACCAAATTAAATCCGGACCAGGTGAACAATCTAAATAGACCTGTCAGTCGCGAAGAATTAGAAGCTGTTATCAAAAACCTCCCTACCAAAAAAAGCCCAGGACCAGACGGTTTCAATGCGGAATTCTACCAGAATTTCCAAGAAGACCTAATACCTATACTCCTTAAGATATTTCACAATATAGAAACAGAAGAGTCATTGCCAAATTCCTTTTATGAAGCTACCGTCACTCTGATACCAAAACCACACAAAGACTCAACCAAGAAAGAGAATTACAGGCCAATCTCACTCATGAACATCGACGCAAAAATCCTCAACAAAATACTGGCAAACCATATCCAAGAACACATTAGAAAAATTATCCATTTTGATCAAGTAGGCTTCATCCCAGAGATGCAAGGCTGGTTCAGCATATGAAAATCTATCAATGTAGTCCATCATATAAATAAACTGAAAGAAAAAAACCATATGATCATTTCATTAGATGCTGAAAAAGCTTTTGACAAAATTCAACATCCCTTCATGATAAAAGTCTTGGAGAGATTAGGGATACAAGGGTCATACCTAAATATAATAAAAGCTACTTACAGCAAACCGACAGCTAACATCAAACTAAACGGAGAGAAACTCAAAGCCATCCCACTTAAGTCAGGAACACGACAAGGCTGTCCACTCTCTCCATACCTCTTCAATATAGTGCTTGAAGTGTTAGCAATAGCAATAAGACAACACAAGGGGATCAAGGGGATTCGAATTGGAAAGGAAGAAGTTAAACTTTCGTTATTTGCAGATGATATGATAGTGTACATAAGCGACCCCCAAAACTCCACCAAAGAACTCCTACAGCTGATAAACACCTTTAGTAATGTGGCTGGATACAAGATCAACTCCAAAAAATCAGTCGCCCTCTTATACACAAAGGATATGGAAGCAGAGAGGGAAATCAGAGAAGCATCACCTTTCACGATAGCCACAAACAGCATAAGATATCTCGGGGTAACTCTAACCAAAGAAGTGAAGGATCTATTTGACAAGAACTTTAAGGCATTGAAGAAAGAAATTGAAGAGGATACAAGAAAATGGAAGGATCTCCCTTGCTCGTGGATTGGGAGGATCAACATAGTAAAAATGGCAATCCTACCAAAGGCAATTTATAGATTCAATGCAATCCCCATCAAGATCCCATTAAAATTCTTCACTGATCTTGAAAGGACAATAATCAACTTTATATGGAATAACAAAAAACCCAGGATAGCCAAAACAATCTTATACAATAAAGGAACTTCTGGAATCATTACCATCCCAGACTTTAAACTATATTACAGAGCTACAGTAATGAAAACAGGGTGGTATTGGCATAAAAATAGAGAAGTCGACCAATGGAATCGTATAGAAGACCCGGATTTTAACCCACAAACCTATGAACACCTCATTTTTGATAAAGGTGCTAAAAGTATACAATGGAAGAAAGAAAGCATCTTCAACAAATGGTGCTGGCACAACTGGATGTCAACCTGTAGAAGAATGAAAATAGACCTATATCTATCACCATGCACAAAACTCAAGTCCAAATGGATCAAAGACCTCAATATCAATCCCAACACACTGAACCTGATAGAAGAGAAAGTGGGAAGTACCCTTCAACAGATGGGCACAGGCGATCGCTTCCTGGGTATAACCCCAGCAGCACAGTCATTAAGGGCAACATTGAATAAATGGGACCTACTGAAACTGAGAAGCTTCTGTAAAGCAAAAGACACTGTCACTAAGACAAAAAGGGAACCCACTGACTGGGAGAAGATCTTCACCAACCCCGCAACAGACAAAGGTCTGATCTCCAAAATATATAAAGAACTCAAGAAACTAGACTTTAAAATGCTAATTAACCCAATTAAAAAATGGGGCACTGATCTGAAGAGAGAATTCTCAACAGAAGAAGTTCAAATGGCCAAAAGGCACTTAAGGTCATGCTCAGCCTCCTTAGCGATCAGGGAAATGCAAATCAAAACAACATTGAGATATCACCTTACACCTGTCAGAATGGCTAAAATCAAAAACACCAATGATAGCCTTTGCTGGAGAGGCTGTGGAGAAAGGGGTACCCTCATCCATTGCTGGTGGGAATGCAAACTTGTGCAACCACTTTGGAAAGCAGTGTGGCGGTTTCTCAGGAAAATTGGGATCAACATACCCATGGACCCAGCAATGCCACTCTTGGGAATATACCCATGAGATGCCCGATCATATGACAAGGATATTTGTTCAACTATGTTCATAGCAGCATTATTTGTAATAGCCAGAACCTGGAAACAACCTAGATGCCCTTCAATGGAAGAATGGGTGAAGAAAGTATGGAATATATATACATTAGAATACTACTCAGCGGTAAAAAACAATGACTTCGCGAATCTTGCATGCAAATGGATGGAAATAGAAAACACTATCCTGAGCGAGGTAACCCAGACCCAAAAGGATGAACATGGGATGTACTCACTCATAATTGGTTTCTAGAGATAAATAAATGTCAGTGAATCTATAATTTGATATCCTAAAGAAACTAAATAAGAAGGTGAACCCAAAGAAAAGCATATAGCTATCCTCCTGGTTATGGGAAGTAGACCAGATTGCCAGGCAAAAATTTGGGATCTTGGGGGTGTGGTCGGAGGGGGAGTAAGGGGAGAAGGGGAGAGAAATGTGAGAAGGGGAAGGTGGGGGGAACTTGGGGAAACGGGATGATTGGGATAAAGGAAGGTTGGTTAGGGGAGCAGAGAAGCATACATCTTAATTAAGGGAACCATCTTAGGGTTGGCAAGAGACTTGGATCTAGAGGGGCTCCCAGGTGCCCAGGGCGAGGTCCTCAGTTAGCTCCTGGGGCAGCTGTGGATAGGGAACCTGAAATGACTCTATCCCATAGCCATACTGATGAATATCTTGCATATCACCATAGAAACTTCATCTGGCGATGGATGGAGATAGAGACAGAGACCCACACTGGAGCACTGGACTGAGCTCCCAAAGTCCCAATGAGGAGCAGAAGGAGGGAGAATATGAGCAAAGAAGTCAGGACCACAAGGGGTGCGCCCACCCATGGAGACAGTGGGGCTGATTCTTTGGGAGCTCAACAAGGCCAGCTGGACTCTGACTGAAATAGCATGGGATAAAACCAGACTCTCTGAATTTGGCGGACAATGAGGGCTGCTGAGAAGCCGAGGACCATGGCACCGGGTTTTGATCCTACTTCATGCTCTGGCTTTGTGGGAGCCTACCCAGTTTGGATGTTCACCTTCCTAGACCAGGATTGAGGGGGGAGGACTTTGGACTTTCCACAGGGCAGGGAACCCTGACTGCTCTTCAGGCTGGAGAGGTAGGGGGAGGAGGGGGGAGAGGAGGAGGAGAGGGAGGAGTGGGAGGGAAATGGGAGGCGGGGAGGAGGCAGAAATTGCTTTTTTTTCCAATAAAAAAAAAAGAAAAAAAACTCACTAAAATAGAAAAAAAATATTTTTTTCTTACCACACAAAGTCCGTGAAAGACTTGAAGAAATTTATTCCCCAAGTATCATAACTGTATGTCATGTATCAAGGATACATACTGACTCTGTATCTGAGAAAGGGGAGAGATGTTAGGTGAGTAATCCAAGCATTCTGAGATATGGTAGTGAATTAGGGAACAGTTCAAGATAGAAGCAACGTTGTTACAAACACACACATACACACATACGAACATATGACATATATATTTACATATTAAAGCATAATATATATATATATATAGAAGCATGAGCATGTCATGTTAGATTTAAATATAAGAAGAAAACTCACCAGTGTGTACAAATACCGTTCTTGATCTCTCAACACAAGAACCCATATGACCTGACATATTTCTGTTTTATGTGTCTGAGTCCCTCATAGGTCAGAGAACACTAAAGCAGAGACTTCTCTGGTTAAGAGTGCAACCACAAGGTGGGAGTAGATCTCAACTTCTGGGGCGCATGCAGAGGACTCACTTCCTTACTGATTGTGCAGGCTTAGGGCAGAAGCACAGACTTTTTCTCAGTGACTGAGTTGATGACTCAAGAGGTAGAATTGTTCTTAAGAAAGAACACCACCCCAATAGCTGTAGTTGACCTCCTAGACATCACAATTATACCCTGGATCTTAATTTAATTGGAAGAACAATGAAGACATATGTCCCTACTTTATTCATATTCTTGTGGCTGCAACTAGATAGTGAGTTAAGATTTTAAGACCTCTGAATACTTAGTGGGTATTTCTGAGATATCCAGGAGGAACTATATTTTGTTCAACTTTTCTCTACTGAGTATAGAAAATGATAATTCTGGAAAGTGATGACCTGACAACCGTTCTCCTTTCTCTCCATCTTTCTGCATAGGTCTGAGCCAAGGCGAGCAGGTGGAGCAGCGTCCTTCCACGTTGAGAGTCCAGGAGGGAGCAAGAGCTGTCATCAACTGCACATACGTAGACAGTGCCTCGTCCTACTTCCCTTGGTATAAGCAAGAACCTGGAAAGCATCTTAAGCTGATTATTGACATTCGTTCAACTGTGGAAAGAAAGCAGGACCAAAGATTGATTGTTTCACATGATAAGAAAACCAAACAATTTTCCCTGCACATCACAGACACCCAGCCTGGAGACTCTGCCATGTACTTCTGTGCTGCAAGTGCACACTGCTCCCCAGACACCTGCAGCCTGTCCTAAAACCTGCCACAGGGCCTGGAGCCCCATCCACATCCTGTGTCACAGGCCTTCCAGAGCAGCACGTGCCAGTTGTTAGTTTGCAAGTGACAGCTACAGTATTGATATTAAAAACACAAAATAATAAAGTTAGCTTCAAGTCACTCAAAATAATTTAGAAGAGTTTTCTCCTTTCTTTTTTAATTTTTTAAAAAATTCAGTTGCAGTGTTATGATTTTTCTTTCCCTTTCTTCCCTCCAGCCCCTTCTATATATCCCTTGTCTCAATTTCTCTAATATGCATAGTCTTTTTAACTACTATTAATTGTTATTATTAAGTTATTATTTTAAAATTAACTTATTATCTTTTTAACTATTATTATGTTGTATGTGTAAATGTAATTAGCTATATTTGATTATTGTTGTTTGTATGTATATAATTTTAGGACAACTTGATATTGAATAGCCAATTAGGGGGAGTAAAAATATGATTAAAATATGGAATATATACATATTAGAGTACTACTCAGCAGTAAAAACAATGACTTCTTGAATTTTGCATGCAAATGGACGGAAATAGAAAACACTATCCTGAGTGAGGTAAGCCAGACCCAAAAAGAGGGACATGGGATGTACTCACTCATATTTGGTTTTTAGCCATAAATAAAGGACATTGAGCCTATAATTAGTGATCCTAGAGAAGCTAAATAAGAAGGTGAACTCAAAGAAAAACATATAGACATCCTCCTGGATATTAACCTTCATCAGGCGATGAAAGGAGACGGAGACAGAGACCCACATTGGAGCATTGTACTGAAATCCCAAGGTCCAAATCAGGAGCAGAAAGAGAGAGAGCACAAGCAAGGAACTCAGGGCCATGAGGGGTGCACCCACACACTGAGACATTGGGGATGTTCTTTCAGTAACTCACCAAGGCCAGCTGGACTGGGTCTGAAAAAGCCTGGGATAAAACCGGACTCACTCAACATAGCAGAAAATGAGGACTGCTGAGAAGTCAAGAACAATGGCACTGGGTTTTGATCCTACTGCACGTACTGGCTCTGTGGGAGCCTAACCAGTTTGGATGTTCACCTTACTAGACCTGGAAGGAGGTGGGAGGTCCTTGGACTCCCCACAGGGCAGGCAACCTGGTCTGCTCCTATGGCTGATGAGAGAGGGGGAGTTTATTGGGGGAGGGGCAGGGATATGGGAGGTGGTGGTGGGGAAGAGACAGAAATCTTTATTAAATAAATAAATAATAATAATAATAAAAACATCAGTCTTTCCTATAAATTAGAGAAATGTAAACTAAAACAACTTGGGATTTTTTTTTACCCCAGTCAGAAAGGCAAATCTCCATGAAAAAAACAACTGAGAGCAAATGCTGGAGGGGATTCATGGAAAAGCAAGACTCATTCACCAGGGATGGGCTTGCAAACTGGTGCATTCAGCATTAAAATCAGTTTGGATGATTATCAAGAAGTTAAAAATTAATATCCTATGTAACCTAGCCATACACACCTCAGCCTATGCTCAAAGGACTGACCATCCTACTCCACAGACACCTGTTCTACCATATTTACTGTTCTGTTAACAATAGGGAGGTCAAAACAATCTAAATGTTCAACAATTGAACAATGGATAATGAACATGTGGTACAGATATACTACGGGATACTCTTTGGTTGTAAAGAAAAATGAAATTGTGAACATTACAAGTAAACAGGTGGAACTAGACAGAATCATATTGAGTGATATAACTTAGATCCAGAAGGTTAACATCATATGTTCTCACTTATTAGAGGTTCCTATCTCCACATCTTCAGTTATGAGTTGATAGTGTATAGTAACTACAGAAACCAGGAAAGTGAAATGGGTCCAATCCCAAGGGGGTTGAGGGAACACTAGCAAGGAGATTAGCAGGGTAGAATTATCTGATCTGGTAAATAGGGAAAGTGATGGCTCTTGAAGGAGGGATAGAGATGTAAGTACAGAAGAAGTAGGGGAGAGTAAAGAGTATTGGGATTCAAGTAATCTGATAGAGGAAATAGGAAAAGGTAGGCTTTTTATAGAAGGGAGGGAAACAAATTCAAGAGAAGTGGGTAAAGTAAATGTAAGGATTTCTAAAAATGACAGAAGGAACCATATTATGGACTATTTACCTAGAAAATAACTCCTATAATGATATATATATATATATATATATATATATATATATATATATATATATATATATCCTGTGGGCAGATGGTACTTCCTCCAAGACCCAAGACCCAAAGGCCAGTTTATAGCCAGGGTTTTCCAAGGGACTCCAAATATACACCTATTCTGTTGTCTTTGATTATGACCCAGAGGTGGTGAGTCCCTATTACTGATGACACCAGTCATTGAGACATAGAGTCCAGAAACCACTAAGCTGGGACTGATCAGAATGCCCCTTCCAGAGGACTGGCTTTCTTGGTACAAGTGTTATACAAGTTGCCAAAGAAGGAAGGCAACAGAGTCCTCCCTGGTTATGATATCTATGAACCACATCAACCATCAGCAGGCTCAATAATCCTCCAGGTGCAGTAATGGCACACACCTTAACAGTACCCAACAGCTTTCTAACAGGACTGATGATGCACTCCACAACAGGGATCCTGTGCCTGGTATTGGAAACCTAGATAACTTATAAAGGGCGTGTGAATATGTTGGAGGAGAATCTAGAACCTCTGTTTTATGAAACCAACACAATCCCTAACAACAATCTATAAACAATTGTCCTTCTACGCACAGAAAACCGTAGCCATCACTCCTCATCAAGGAAATTTCTCTTTGCAACAAAGGTCAATGAAGAATACCATAACTAATCAAAAGGCAGAATTGTGGATCCCAGTCCCAGTGGATACATCTTTAAAACACTCCTGTATCTTAATCTCAGGGAACATTGCAGAAGAAAAGGCAGAATGATTGTGAAAACCACAGGATTGAAGAATTTGCCAAAATATTGTGTCTCTTACTGCTATCAGAAGTTATATACATAAAGTCTCAACAATATGACCATTGAAATGTGAACTGAACAAGGATGACACCAATGAATGTACAGAAGTGGACAGGGAGCAACCCATGAGGTCTGAACTCTGCACAGAGAGGTACATGCAACTGAGGAGAGCTGGGAACGAGAGAGGTGGCCTCATCCAGGAAAGAACACACCAATTGGTTGTCCAACATCAAATGGTCAAATCAGAAGCCATTCATAAACATAAAATTATATGGACTGAATAGGTTGTGTTTAGAAAATTCTGTGTATGCACATATATTTATACACATTCAATACCAAATATTAAAAAATATGTGGCTGTGGATTTTAACAAGAGGGGAAAGGGCACATGGGAGAGTTTGCAAGAAGGAAAGGTAAGGAAGAATATTGTAGTTTAATAATAAACACAAAAATAGTAATAAAAATAATATCTGAACTAGAAAGGTTGGAGTAGTAGTAGTCCAAGTTGCAACTTTTGTTTCCTATTCTCTCAGAGTGCTGTGTGCCCTGGCTTTAGAGAAGGAATTCCATTTCTCCCCACATCTGAGAACACCATGAAAGAGTAACATGGCTAATTTCTTAAATGTTTTTCTGTTAAGTCAAAGAGGCTGTAATTATCTTGGGCTACTGGCATATCTCATGGTGCTTCTTTTTCTGACAGAAGAAAAATGTAAATGATGCATAAACTGGCCACGTATTAGTAACTTAGTTATTACCTTAGGACATAAAACAACCAATAAAGACAAAACAGTTACCAGGAAGGGCAACTAATCACACAAGCTGTGAAAACAACGGTGAACATGATAACAAGAAGCTGGAAGTACATGTATCATGGTTACATTTAATCCCTGTACTTTCTTAGCAGGAAGGAGATTCATGTTTTAAACGTATGGAGATTAACCTAAAAACACTGAGAGAATCCCAGTGCCCCTGTAGGCAAAAAGTGAAGTCCGTTACGTAGAATTTACCAGGATATCAAGTCAGTTTGTGTTAGCAGGAAAAGTTTTAAGGGTGATGGGGAATCTTTTTAAAAGTTCAGATCTCTCCATAGAGTTCAATCTCTTATGTGTTTCTTCACTTATCCTGGAATTTCAAAATATTTGAGTATTTTTTAATGCAGTGTGACTCCTCCCCTGATAAAACTTCAATTAAAAATGCCTTAAAATTGACATTTACTTAGAGCAGAGAAAATACTATCTTTGAAGTAACAGTGATTCTCAACCCCATCCAAGAGTTCATTATCTCCGTGTCTTTTAGCAAATATTGCCACATTTAACTGTTTACTCTCTGGCCACCAGGTGGCGCAGCACCATAACACTATAGCATTTCCTGTGTGATTTTAAATTTAGACTCAATGTTTCTGTTTTCAACATGCTAAGCATCAAGACTTTTCATCTAGATGGCATGAAGGATGGACTCTTTTCCAGGATTCGTGACTGCTATACTCCTCGTACTCGGTAAGTAAAGTGATTTAAATTTTTCACACTTTTATGTCAAAAAATTTTGAGCCCTGAATTCATCCAAGAGCTTTGTTTTTAAGGTGACATACATATCTCTTTTATTTTTGCTTTTTCCTCTAGCAAAAACGCATGGAGAATCAGTGACACAGACAGAAAGTCAAGTGACCCTCTCAGAAGAGGACTTTCTTACTATACACTGCAACTATTCAGCCTCAGGGTACCCAGCCCTGCTCTGGTACGTGCAGTATCCCGGAGAAGGTCCACAGCTCCTCTTCAGAGCCTCGAAGAACAACGAGAAGAAAAGTAGCAGAGGTTTTGAAGCTACATACGATAAAGAATCCAGCTCCTTCCACTTGCAGAAAGCCTCGGTCCAGGAGTCAGACTCGGCTGTGTACTACTGTGCTCTGACTGACACAGTAGGGGAAACCACAGGAGAAGCAAAGCACAAACTCATCACCAGGAGCATGACTGCTGAGCTCCTGCTTCTAGGTACAACAAGAAGTAGAGTCTTCCATTCTCAGCTCTTGACTGTGACTAAATCAAAATCTGCTGCAAACATGCCTCGTACAGAGCATGAGATCCCCCAGTAAAGTCGTGTGATTAGGAAGTTTTCTGCCTGTCATAGGAGATGAAGTCTGTCCTCCATGTTTTCTTCTACAGCTCTCTGATAGAGCTAGCTGCATTATATAATTGCAGGTAACAGGGTACATGTTGTAGGTCAAAGAAAGAATGCAAGTTATCTCCACTTTGTTCCCTGAATATCTGGTTAAGCGTTGGTTTAGATGGGCCTCTGATACCTTGCCTGTTAGGTTACAATGGAAACAAGAAGAACACTGCAGAGGGAGATCTGTAAACTCATAATTTTCAGAGACCAGTGCTTTTCTATAGAAGGAAAGGAACATTAAAATTTAGATAATTTAATAAGTGCATATGGTGTTATTTAGGATCTGAGTGCTGGGCTGAGACCAACTACATTTCTAAAGCACCAACTTAAGGAAGCTCTTTTTAATATAGGAGTAAGAGACAGAGCAACATAGGCAGACTAGAAAGTGAAAATCAGCTCCCTGAGATAGGGGTTATTGTTCTCACAAGACATCACAAAGAAAATGGTAGGAGGACACGTGAAGAGTTGTAGTTACTGAATCATGAACAGGAGAGGACAGGAGAGGACCTGGGGTCCTATAAAACACTTAACCCAGAGCCCATTTAGTGAGCTTCAAGTCTTAGTACTCCTCCAATCCCTAAGAAATATTGGCTTTCTTGACAGCTTGGTCTCCTGTCTTTCCAGGATACTCATTTCTTTGTCCATCACAATGACTAAGGTGATCCCTGTGATAAACAACAACACTCCCCCCCATTACATTTCCTACATGTAGGAACCTGGGGGTGGGCAGTCTGGGGAAAGGGAAGACTTGCTCAACTTTCCTCTCTGGAATTGTTCTAGCAGTCTTGAAGTTTTTCACTGTAAGGGAAAAGTTACCGAGCTTTGAGTTGGAAGTGGGAAGTGACTGAAATTGAAATGGAGGTGGCTATGAGTGAGCTGGGAGGGAGCTCCAGCTCTGATTTCTCCCAGCAATGGCCTGTGATCTGTAATATCTTCCTCCCTAAGATGCTTTGTTTCTGGTGTTTTATAACAGTGACAGCAAAGTAGCCAGTGCAATCAGTCCACTTTGGTGAGAGGCTGGAAATGAGGGTTCTACTGGATAGTTACTTCCTACTCTTTCTACCTGACATCACCAAACAATCTTTTTCTCTGATTGAGAGAATGTTCTTTCTCTCCTTGCTGCCCCCTTTTGTTTCTGCTCCATGCCCTGACACCTACATTATTCTTTTCACTTTCCAGTTTTTGTGACATAAATGGGCTTAAGGGAAAGAATATTCCATATTCTCTAGATTATATTTAGATTATTTGTATTAATATACAGATATGAATAACCAAAGGCATGTGCATTAATAATTATATGTTACATATGAATTATTGTATGTATACATATAATATTTGTGGATAGTGAATCTTACAAAGGCAAGATAAAATTAGAAATTGACTTTTCACAGTATTAGAGGTACATCAGTAGGAACAAACAATCCTTAGACACCTCCCATTTTTTCAAGGTCACTAGTGATGGTAGAGGATTACAGCACTTATGCATACATTGGTAAAGAAATCACTAAATCATTATAGGATGCGCTGGAGACAAGGACAAGGGAGATCTGGAGACTTTCTAATAAATCTTCCTCTGTCTTGTAGGTTGGTAGTCATAAAAAAAAATATTCCCTAGACAATGTCCTTATCTACTAAGATCTTTTTGATCTATGTGTCTTAAGAAAGAAATGCCTGACTTTTTTTCATTTAATTTTTGAGTTATGGTGAAACAAATTTAAATACAGTTAATTAATTATTCTATAGTACCATAAAATTTTATTAATATTTTGATCATATTCATCCTCCTTCCCAATTCCTCCTATATCTACCCCACCTCTCTATCTACCTAACTTTGTGCACATTCTCTTTCCTCTTCCTCTTCTTTTTCTTCACCTTCTCTTTATTCTATCTGTGCTGTCTCTATTTCTATTCCCCCCCTCTTATACACACACACACACACACACACACACACACACAAAGTATGGTGTGTATATAGTGACATGTCATTAAGAGCCTTTATAAGGCTTAGAGCACTTGACTGAATAATAAATAGTACTAGTCTCTAGGTCCTATAGAATGCCTAGTCGCATGTTCTTCACCTCACGGACAGTTCCAGGTATGAGTTCCATCTTCCTTAAATCCAATAAGAACCAGTGGGCATATCTAACAAGAAACTTTTCTGCACATAGGCTTTGCATAATAAAAAGCAGATCAATATGTGGCCCCTGGTGGAAAATATCCCCCAGAGTTCACAGAAATCAAGACTGTAGAAAGCCTCTACAGCTGTGAGCAGATCCTGGGGCAAGTTGAAAATTAGATGGATTGCTTTATTGATGGATAAATCTTAAGGAGCTATTGCAGGGACCTGAATTCCCCAAGTACTTCAAATTTTTTCCAAGTGTTGTCAAAATAAAGCATTTTCATGGCAAGACTGGGAGCAATAAAGTAGTTTATTACCTGTAGCAGAAACTACTTACTCCTGTAGGGTCATGAGAACAAAAATGAGTTAATCCTAAATCACACTGTGATATCTAAACACCTCTGATGATTCTCCCTCTAGGTTCTCACTTTCTAAATTTAAGAAGGTGGTACAGTTTGTAGTTTCACACCTACCCTGTTCTCAGGGTTACTTTTCTACCTCAGAAACCAAATCCTGATTGGCAGGGATTTCAGGAGGCTGGAGGATATTGCTATTCTAGTGGCCAAGGACATCATTGTGGATGTCCTCTGCATTCACTCTGGATCCTTCTGTCCTGGAACTGTGAGCACTTTTCCTCTCAGTTCAATACCCTCATCTCACCAGGGATGGCTTTAGCTTTATCCCCAGTTAGGAGTCACCCTTTCTGAGACTGCTTTCTAGGTGTAATTGAAAAGGTAGATATGAATGTCTAGTTCCTGCTGAAAAATTGGTCAAAAGCAGTAGCCGGGATGCAGGCCCAAAGAGTGTCTGAAACCTTGCTGAGTGAGTCTAAAAGTCTAAGTGGCCTGTGATCTGTTCCAGCTGGGTGACCCTAGACCCAAAACCAGGTCACAGTTGTGAATTAGAAGGAAACATTATAGGCACAAGAGACAAATCAATCTCTGAGAAAGACTCAAATCTGTCTCTCAACTGCTGTTTATAATAAGCTAATTCAAACTAATTATCTGGAATGGGGAAATGGACTGAAATCTACCTGCTTCCTTTATTCATCTGACTCTCTCATCATCTCCATGAACCCTGATGAAATACTGGTGACTACAAACATTTTATGGGCTCAGCAAACTCAGTAAATGAAGCTTTGAAGCCCCTTTCCTGCTTGAGGACAATCCACTGATTCTGTCATGTGTAGAAAGGAGAGCAACAAAATAGCCAGAGTATAGTCATCATGTGTATTATTGATCTCATGACATAAAACTGAATAAACTTAGCTTGTGTAGTTTATTTTGTTTTGCCAGAGAGTATGGTTTAAATATTCTTTGGGATGTTTTCTATACAGAAGATGCAGAAAGAATTTGAGCCCATTTATGTTCTTGGTACCTTCTCATTAGCCTAGTCAAAACACACACACACACACAAAAAAAAAAACAAGAACAGAAAAAAAAAGAACTTCAGTTTTTCAGATGTTCTACCCATTTGGAGGCACAAATTGGTTTCAAATACATTTTTCTCACTTGATCACCACAAGTCTATTAGGAAAGGTCCAAAATTAGACACCAGTAGGAAGATATTTCTGTTGCCTGGTTCTTCTCAGTCATAGGTGCTCACTGTCACTTATCCATGACCTTCTTCTCTTGGCAATCTCTGTTCTCAGTAGGTGAGAAGAAACTATTGTGTGTGTACATTGTCATGTGCTCACTGAGACACTTTCTCTGAAAATACAGTTTGGTCCTCCCACTTCCAAACCAAATATATTCGTTTAAAAATGTCTTCCCAAGACCCTTTTCTGAGTGAGACCAATCCTCTTACTCTGTAATATGGAGAAAGGAGAGCAAGAAAACAGCCAAAGAGTATTGTCATCATGAGTGCTATTGATCTCATGATACAAAATTGTATCTCCATCTGCAACTCACACTCATTCAAAATCAAAAGCACAAATGATAGATTGATTGCTCTGTGTACTGCATGAAGATTGTCTTGTGTTTTCTACAAGGCTAACTGTGAGACTTATCAAGCCCCATAGTATGACAGTATCTACACAGGTAATACTAACTTAATATGTATTTAGTTTAGATTAAACCTTGATTTTTAAATATAAACATAAAATATATTTAAATATAATTTAAATATAAATATAACACCGCCTTTATATTTAAAATAAAACATTTAAATATAAAGAAAATAAACCACACAAGATAAGTTATATTTTAAATATAAAGGTTGTGTTAATAGCACTATCTTCTAAGCCAAACAACTGCCATGACAATCACTGTGTAAAAGATCATGGCTGGGATTGTTTACTGTTGTTTTATTAATGTTACATTGGCAAATAAAATGAAAAGGAGATGTTTGGAAAGGAAACTGGAAAAATTAAGTTAAAAAAGGCCTAAGCATGCTATAAAATGTATGAAAAAGATCAAAGTTCAATATATTGTTGTTGAACCTCTACTTAAATAAATAGATATTAACCTACTTCTATAACAACTAAAAGGCCATCTTAAAGAACAAAGATTTGTGTATAATCAGAGTTTATTTAAGTACTCGATTATGCTCAACCTTTATCAAAATGTTCCATAGTACTTAAAAGTACCAAACAGGTATAAGTGGCTTTCTGCATTTCAATAACCATACTTGGAGGTTGTACTGATGTGGTCAGAGGGAATAAATTGGAAAATATTTCCTCTATTCCATTCCAAGATCAATTTGATCCCAGAGGATATGGTACATCTCTCTAAATGTTCTGTTACTGATGGTGACTGATTAAGAGCGCTGGATGGCCTGGCAGTGGTGGCACACGCCTTTAATCCCAGCACTCGGGAGGCAGAGGCAGGCAGATCTCTGTGAGTTCGAGGCCAGCCTGGTCTACAAGAGCTAGTTCCAGGACAGGCACCAAAAGCTATGGAGAAACCCTGACTCGAAAATCAAAAAAAAAAAAAAGAGCTCTGGATGATTTTCAAGAAGACCTGGGATCAAATTTTACACCCACACAGTGTTAAAAACTGTTCATAAATTCAGTTTCAGGGGATCAGGCACTGTGTTCTTGCTTCTGTGAGCAATAGTCATGCATGTTTTACACAGACTTATTCATGTGGCATAATACCCACACATATAGACTAAACTAAAAAAAAAAACTAACCTGAATCCTTCTGTGACTCTGTGGATCAACTGTTTTTATGTTCACAATGACCTGGAAACTTCACACACTGATTTCTCCCCAGTGTCAACACAATAGAAAAAATGCCCCCATGTTTCAAACCAAAGCATGGTCAAGCATGGTGCTAGACTTATCACCAAACAGATGGACCAACTAATTAAAGGAAGGCTAGAGGAAACAGAGGACCTTTTCAAGCCCAAGAGATCCCTAAGTAACAGATCCTCAACTTATTTTGACACTTTTTTAAGTGATTGATTTTGGCACCTGAATGCTCTTAAAAACTCCATATAGGAAACTCCAAAATAAAACAACTGGTATGCTTTCTTTAACAATCTAATGGATGACACTCCCTAGACATTAGACTTGAATGCATATAAGATGTGATATAGGCATCTATTTCTCATTGATGTTTTTCTTCTTGATAAGAAAATGCTGCCCAGACACAGAACATTTTGACTTTGGCTCAATTCAGCACCGCAGTGCCTACCTGAAACCAAGAGAGAGTAGATCACCATTGTTGCAACTAAAAAAAAAAAAAAAAAAAGTTTAAATTTCTTCTCTCTTTTCCTCTCTAGAATCATTGAAGGAAGGGGACTTACCTTGTGTTTCTAGCCATTCTATCAGTGATAGTTAGCAAAGCTATCAAAATCAGCCCTTGTGGCCAAAATTATCTTTCTCCTGAGACTAAAAAACATTCAATATGTATGGCTAAAGCTGTCACTTGAAACATTCTACCTTAAATATTTGTAGATAACCTCATTCATTTGGACTGTTCTTGGTTCAGGATATCAAGACCTGGTTAAGTCCTCATAAAGCTTTACTTCAACATGTTCAAGTCCTATTATTCTGAGGGGCATCTGAGTAGAGACCCCCTCAGAAATTGAGACCCTCCTTAACTTTCTAGCCATCTAGGGATATAGGTCTCTAGAGAAAAGATTTGATTGTGCTAATCTTGAGTTACATACTTAGAGATTATATTTGAGGGAAGAAGGTACAAACTGATATCTGAGTAGATAAAATGAAAGTATTTTGGATGTTTGTGACGATGTCGGACCGCAGACCCCTGGACAAACCCTAGGAGTACATATGAGGGTGAAGCTTCCTAAGCGCCAGTACTAATTAAGTAGCGAGAACAATCATGGCCTTATCTTTGACAATACTTGTTGTTTTTGTTTAATTTAATTTGTACTTTAATAAATAAAGCTTGTCTGAAGATCAGAAAAGTAAAACAGCTACACTGGACAGCCTTACAGACCAGACAGCAATGGCATTGCTTAACAATTTGGAGAGCAGAGAGCAGCTTCTCTTGTTAACCTAAACAGTTTTCTTAAACTTACATTATTTTGTTGATACAGAGCTTGTCATCACTGAAAAAGCTCAGCCTGAGATAAAGTGATTAGCTTTGCAAACAATGGCAAATACTTTTAAACCAAGTATAGACAATGACACACTTGTTTAATGCTAGTAGCCACACTAACTTGCCATAGAAACTAGGCAGTAGTGGCGCCTGCCCTTAATTGCAGAACTAGAGAGGATTATAAAATGAGAAGAGATAGCTCTCAGGCACATTTTGAGGTTTCCTGGAGGCAGGATCACTGTTTTATTTTTTTTTATTTTTCTTTTTATTTATTTATTAAAGATTTCTCCGCCTCCCCTTCCCTCCCCCTCCCCCCAGTCAAATCCCCATTCCTCGTCCACCAAAAGAGCAATCATGGTTCCCTGCCCTGTGGGAAGTTCAAGGACCACCCACCTCTATCCAGGTCTAGTAAGGTGAGCATCCAAACTGCCTAGGCTCCCACAAAGCCAATAGGTGCAGTAGGATCGAAAACCCATTGCCATTTTTCTTGAGGTCTCAGTAGTCCTCATTGTCCGCTATGTTCAGCGAGGCCGGTTTTAACCCAGGCTTTTTCAGACCCAGGCCAACTGGCCTTGGTGAGTTCCCGACAGAACATCCCCACTGTCTCAGTGTGTGGGTGCACCCCTTGCGGTCCTGAGCTCCCTGCTCGTGCTCTCTCTCCTTCCGCTCCTGACTTGGACCTTGAGATTTCAGTCCGGTGCTCCAATGTGGGTCTTTGTCTCTGTCTCCTTTCATCGCCTGATGAAGGTTTATATTCAGGAGGATGCCTATATGTTTTTCTTTGGGTTCTCCTTATTTGGCTTCTCTAAGAACCCGAATTATAGGCTCAATGACCTTTATTTATGGCTAGAAACCAAATATAAGTGAGTACATCCCATGGCCAAAAGACACCTAAAGTCATGCTCAACTTCCTTAGCGATCAGGGAAATGCAAATCAAGACAACTTTAAGATACCATCTTACACCTGTCAGAATGGCTAAAATCAAAAACACCAATGATAGCCTTTGCTGGAGAGGTTGTGGAGAAAGGGGTACACTCATTCATTGCTGGTGGGAATGCAAACTTGTGCAACCACTCTGGAAAGCAGTGTGGAGGTTTCTCAGGAAGTTCGGAATCAACCTACCCATGGACCCAGCAATACCACTCTTGGGAATATACCCAAGAGAGGCCGTATCATACAACAAAAGTATATGCTCTACTATGTTCATAGCAGCATTGTTTGTAATAGCCAGAACCTGGAAACAACCTAGATGCCCTTCAATTGAAGAATGGATGAAGAAAGTATGGAATATGTACATATTAGAGTACTACTCAGCAGTAAAAAACAAGGACTTCTTGAAGTTTGCAGGCAAATGGATGGAAATTGAAAACACTATCCTGAGTGAGGTAAGCCAGACCCAAAAAGAGGATCACTGTTTTAGACTGAGGTCAAAGTAAAAGACGGTGACTGGCTGCTTTGCTTTTCTAGTGTTCAGGTTGAACCCCAAAAATCTTTCTCTGAGATTTTATTAATCATGCTTCATTTGTCTCCCAACTTTTGAAGTACTAATGAACAAAAAATCCATTTGCCTGAGGCTTTGTAGTCACTGGCACAGGCTGGAGCTGGAACTTGAATTTTAGCTCTAGGAACTGGATCTCAAACCTTGCCACTTTGGAACAGGAGAAGCACTAACACTCCTGGCTCCCATCTATCTGGGCTTAGCTTCCTTTCCTGCCATGTTCATCCTTGCTGCCTCCACACAGGGCACCCACATGGCTTCCCACACCCTGTCCACCTTCCTATGACTCCCATAATTCCACCACTTGCTCTCAACCCAGAATGTGTGCAGCTTCCATGTAGCTAACTCACCTTCCCCTGACTCCTATTACCTGTGCATAATTGCTGCATGGTTGCCCTGACCTGCATTTTTTCAGAGTATCTCTTTAACAAAATTCTGTTCAGTTTTGCTTTGAGTTCTGCTAAAAAATATCTAGATGTTTTTCTGGTACACGTTGTTAATATACCTTAGAGGTTTCAACTAAGCAGGATTTTAACAAGGTCAAGTCATCTGCTGACTATAATATTTTTTTGCACTCCTAAGATAATTGCAGATAATATGCCCATCCAGGAATTTAATAACATTCTTGTTTCTATTGTTGATAGAATTCTAGGAGAGGCATATGACCTACCAGAGACATATACATTCTTAGCCATAGCTACTATCAGTTTGCTAATTCATATATCTGTAAAAAAATGATTTCATAACAGAGTCAAGAATGAGAAACTTTTAGAAAATATACAGATTTTACAGACTAGTAATAAGAAAGGATTCATATCATTGAAAGTGACAACCATTGTATGACAGGCAAAATTCAGTCCATGTCAACAGGTTATGAATCCTTACAGAATGCTAAGAAATTATCTGAAAGGATTTATACTGCTGAAATTGATAATCAAAATCTGTTTAAAAGTTAAAAATATTCACAAGTTCAGAATTCAGACTCCACACAAGACAGTGATAAAAAGATTTGAAACTATTGAAAAATTTGTTAGAAATAATAAGCAAAGAGATGAGGTAGAGGCAATCATAGAAATTTAATATTGCCAATATCTATCAGAGTCACAGATGACATACCAAAATTTTAGCTACTTATCCTGTTAATATTTCTGAAAAGTATATAATCAAATATTATATACACAAAATGATATACAGGATGAAAATGGGAGTCTAAACATATGAAAGATATAAAAGATAATAAGGAGGCAGTAGTATCTTATGGTATGCATTCACCATATGTGAGGAAGTTACTGATAACAAGGGCTTCAAGAAATAAGGTCACTGCATATGATTGGCTTCAATTAGTCTCAGCTGTACTAGACCGTGGACCATATCTTCAGTGGAAGAGTTATTGGAAAGAGGAAGTTAAGGCCTTTGAACACCAAGGTAGAGTCAGAGATATTGAGGCCTCCCAAGGATAAATTCTTGGTGAAGGCCCATATGCCCATCTGGATCTGAATACAATACATACAATAAATACATATTGTTTCTATGCCAAACAGTATGTTTGAATGCTATACTACCTTTATTAGAATACCCAACAACAATGCAGTCAAAATTTATAGATATTAATGTGTCAAGGTCAACCTGTTTCCATGGTTTCTGTTTCTCTGGGATGTGCTTCATCGGTGCTCCCCCTAAGGAGTCCATGCTTCATGTAAATTTTCTTTTGCTGTTTTCTTAAATCTTAAACCTTTCAAGATGTGTGTGTGTGTGTGTGTGTGTGTGTGTGTGTTATAAATACCTTCATTATTCATCTTAGTTTCATCTACAGATGCTCCAGGCTGTGCTTTCTCAAACATTAGTTCAAAATAGTTTTTAATGCCTGCTGGAGGACAATGGTCTTTATCCTGTCATCCTGTCACTTGTATTTTAAATAAACACTGATTGTCCAGTAGCCAGGCAGGAAGTAGAGTTGGGGTGACCAGGCAGGAAGTAGATGTGGGATGACAAGAATTCTGGGTGCAGTCATAACCCAGACCCAGAGGAAGTCAGACAAAGAGCTTGCAAGATGTGCCTGCTTTGCCGAAAAAGTTACCAAGCCATATGGCTAACACAGACAACAATTATGGGCTAATATAAGAGTTAATAAGTAAAGCCCGAGCTAATGGGCCAATCAGCATTTATTTAAAATACAAGTGACAGGGTACAGACCATTGTCCCACAGCAAATGCCCCCTTTTATTTCTACCCTTATCAGTGGGTTACTTGAAAATGTGTTGTTTAATTTCCAAATACTTGGTGATATTTTGCCATTTTCTATGCATGTGACAGATTTTTACACTATTTTGTGGCCAGCAAACACAAGGCTTCTAACTTCAATCCCTTCAAGTTCAGTGGGGTTTGTGAGCAGACTGCTGCAGCTGGGTCCCTGGAACTGGGGCAGTATGCTTGGCTCTCAGAGGTGTGAGCAGCTCCACCATGCTGGACTGCTTGGGGCAAACAGACAGTATCTTATTTGACTTAGTAATGTTGCAGCTTAGATTCTTAAGCACTTAGCATTTTAAAAGTGCAAAGCAAGAGCACTCCTGGGCAGTAAAGAATTACAGATAATGCAATAAGGACAGATTCAGACATAAAAGAACTGTAAACGAATCACACTGTTGGATAAATGTTTGTAGGCTTGGGGGAGAGAAGAAAAAGAGTATAGAGAGTTGTAAAAAAAAGTAAATAATTTTTTTAAAAAAGTCTTTAAAGAGACAGAGTACAGATAGTCATAGATTAAAAGGAGTAAAGAAAAATAAGCCACATAAAGATGGAGAATTCACAGAGAGTCTGGATTATGTATATTATTGTGTTATCTTTGAATTTTTTGACTGTGAAGGAGCTAAGTACACAGACAGATTTCATTGTATGGGCTACCAAGGTAAACCAGCATGTATATTATAAAGGTATCTTGACTTTAGATTTGGGTCTAAGGACATGCTGCTTGGGAAAAGAGTTCTTCTTGTTTTTAATTTACTTTATTTTTATTTATTTTTATTGCTTTATAAATAATATCACTAAGCTTGCTGGGTGGCTGAGATGAACAAGTGTACTCTCCTCCAACATTGGTGTATTTTAGATTGTCTGAGTGTATGGTCTGTCTAAGAGGGTATTGCTTGTACCCTTGAAAAAAGCACATTACATTGGTGAGTGTAATGATTATGAGAGATGTCAATTTGGTCTAATTGGTTGGTCTAAACGAGTGTATATTTTTACCTTATCAAATTAGCTACTTGGGAGTGAGTACTATGATCTTTAACTCTGATTGTAGATTTATCTTATTTTAATTTTCTCTACTTTTGCTTCGTGCATTTTATGATTATTTTCTTAAACACATAAACAGAGAATATCACCTCTTCTTAACCAAGAACTCTTCATTCATTGTAAAATGAGTTCTTTCTCTCAGAATACTACTCGAATTGACTCAACAGCTAATCTTTTAGTCCCAGATGTCTTAAAGGTGAAGAGGGAAGAAAAATCTTCTCTATCAGAAGAATGCCATGGCTATTGACTGCAATCAACACTACCTTCATCAGACTACCTAACTTCCACCCACTTAAAACTGCTGGATACTAATGAGTCTAGGACAAGCTGTTATCATGGTTTATAGTCAACTGTTTCTTTGATGGACTGTCATCTCAGTTCTTTCCAGACCAAATGATACTGGAGTTTTGCTGTCTTTTCTCCATACTGCATTATCAGTGATTATCTAAAGTCACTGAATCTTCACAGTTCTGATTGAAATAGATAAGTTTCTTTCATTTTTTAAGGGAAGAATTAATATTTGAAACTAGTATTTTATGTGTCCTTTTTGTTTGGGATTTGGTTGGCACAATAAATAACCAGGCCAGCTCAAGAATAACTATTGCATTTTAATGATTATAAGGGGAAAATTCACACTACAAGTGTGGGAGCTCCGACTTCTTACATGTCCGATGGGCACCGCGCAGAGAGAGAACACATCTGGGTCCTCCCAGTTTTTCTTCCTGGTATCCAAGTTGCCACACCTTAATTAGATGTGATTGGTTGACAGAGTTTCCCCATCATCTCCCCTTTTTGTCTAAACAAGATTGATCCATACTCAATACAACTATATACAATAGGAACAGATATCAATTATAAAATTACAAACAATAAACAATATTAAGCAAGGAACAAATAACAAAAGTTTTACTAAACATTCTATTTTAAGGAGTCTAAATATTGTACTGAAAATAAGCTTGTCTAAATAATGAGGAAGGTAAATACAATTATCTAATCTTCAACTCCATCGGAGATCTGAGAAGGGAAACAATAATACTTGAGTAAACAGGAAGTGCAATCCAGAAACTTCCAAAATGTGAAACAAATGACAGAGACAACTGACTACCTGGGCAGTCACCCAAAGTCTCATTTGCAATTTTGAAGCAACCAACTTTGGCTAAGGCCTAACATAACTGACACACAATTTTCAAAGTCAAGAAACTTTTTAAAACTATCTTACCCTGCCTTGGCAGGATATGACAGTCCTGTTTTATCCATTTACAGATACTGTGTATCTCTGTCAGTGGTTGAGGTATGGGCATTTCTTTGCCCAAAGGCCAGTTCTGCCAAGAAGAAAGGCTCCAGGTGGAGTGTCTTCTGCTTGAAATAGATAAGTTTGTTTCATTTTTAAGGAAAAAATTAACATTTGAAACTAGTATTTTATGTGTCCTTTTTGTTTTTTTTCATTTCATCAAAGTCACTATCTTTATATCCTACTGGAACTCCCCTTGATTGGAAGCTCACTGACAGCAGAGATGTGTCTACATAGGTGATGGCCATGGTAGGGGCACAGTGAGAGAGCACTGATTCTGAATTTTAAGAGCAGGCATAGACTTCTTCTCTAAGACAAACACGTTGCTAATGATTTGTTTGTTCTGAGTTAAACAAGGGGTGAGCTGGGAGTAGAGAGGTGAGGAAGAAATGAGGGAGAGAGAGGGGAGAGTAAGTGGTAAAATTGGGAAGGACATCTCAGAACAAAGAACCATCTAACCAAAAAGATACGACTGAACTTCACATTGATTTCCTTTATCCTGGCTCTCTGCAAAAAAATGCTAATGAGGAAATGCTGGGGAAGGTAGAGTTTCCTCTGGCTTCCAGGATTCAACAAAACACACTTTAGAGATCCAGTTTCTTTTGGCTGCTTCAGGCAGCTGTGGTGGCAGGGCTGCTTGCAGTTTATGCTTTTATACTCAAGTTGTAATGACCTTCTAATTTAATTGTTTTCCCATATGATCATTTTTTTCTAAATAAAATTGCCTTTCAATTATGCATGGCCTATTTTGTATTAGGTTAGGACTCAACATAGCACAGATTAGCTTAGAAATATGAGGTATTCCCTAGACAGAACACACGGATTTGCTTCAGAACTTTTATCCTTCACTGGCCACCAGAGGGCAACATTGCACAGACTTGCTGCCTCCTTCATTTCTGCAGTTGATCCCCACTTTCAACTCAGTTGCTCCCTGTATCTGACTGAGTCCTTAGAACATCTAGTAAGTGAAGAAGTAAAGACAGTCAGAGGTAGAAAGTTCTCAGGACTAGGATCTCATCTACAGTTTTTTTTTGTATTTTTTGCATTCATTTAAACAAGGAAGGTGTATAAACAACATTTTGCCCTTTGTCTTCAAGAACTGGGAAGTACAACCATTTTTTTTTTTTGCATGTGACAAGCTATTCCAGAAAGGCACGAGAGGTGTTTGCAGTGCTCGGCCATGCTTCCAGTCATCATCTCCTTCCTGGGGATACAGTTTTTCATGGGTAAGCAAAATATCCTAATTGTTTGTAGATATACATGATTCACTGCTTTTCTCACTTGAATTTTAGTTAAACTATCTTTCTCCATGAAGTTAATCGCTGATTTTGCAGGAGATGTCCAAGCACAGTCGGTTACACAGCTGGATGCCCATGTCACTGTCTTTGAAGGAAACTTGGTGGAGCTCAGATGCATCTATTCCTACAGTGGATCTCCTTACCTCTTCTGGTACATGCAGCACCCTGGCCATGGCCTCCAGCTTCTCCTCAGCTACCGTTCAGGAAGCTCTGTGGTTCATGGAATAAATGACTTCGAGGCTAACTTTCAGAAGAGTAACTCTTCCTTTCACCTGAAGAAAACCTCTGTGCACTGGAGCGACTCGGCTGTGTACTTCTGTGCTCTGAGTGCACAGTGTCTGAGCCTGCAGGGGGAGCTGAACACAAACCTGTAAGATGCTAGGGAGGGCTGCAGCTGATTGACTTTAGATCATCCATTGTCCTATAAGTAACCTAAATAAACTCTTTACTTCTTCAAGTTGGACTTCTCTGAGATCATTACTTTGTTCTGCTATTGGTGCCCTATCTGTATAGACATTTGGTCATGAATCACATGAAAGGTGACATAACAGGGTAAAAAAGCATAAAATGACTGAGACATGGTTTCTTCCTTGATGGTTGTTTTGTAGACTGCATTTTCTACTGACAGATGATCTGCAAGAGCCATGAAGTAACAACTCTTTTCCACATAGACATTGACTGCAGTGGATGCCTCTGGAGGGAGAAGTGTTGACTTCTTTCCTCTTCAGACTGAAGAGAATCTGAATAAGGACTCATCTGGTTGGCCTGGGAAGACACAGCCTGAGTATAGCAGCACCATTTCCAGAGTTTGGCCCTGCACACTGAGTAGAATGGAGAGAGTGAATAGAGCAAGGCACAAAAGCATTCTGGGCTCTTTGTTCCCGATTATGGGTGCGATGTGACTTCTACACTATGAAGGACTGTAACCTGGAATTGTCAGGTCACTTGAATTCTCTTCCCTCTGAGTGATCATGCTCAGGGTGGCTCTTTTGTCACAGCAACTGGAATGGGAGCTGTGATGCTGTCCTTGCTCCAGCCCATGGCTGCTTTCTTAGATTGTGAGCACAGAGTAAAGAGACAGAAGGCAGGAAAGAACCAGAGTCGGACCTCAACAGATGAAACTATTTCAGTGAGGGGCAGATGCTCTCTCATGGGAAATGGGGGTCTGCCAGGAAGGAGGGAAAACCTCGAGTTTATAGAGAGATTGGGATGAGGAATCTTGTGCAGTTGCAAGGGGCTACATCCAAGATTGCAGTCTCTCATCCCCCATGTTGTAGGTTCATTTGAGACAGACTATCATGGGAAGCAGGATGTCTCACAAAAGCATTTCCTTTCTGGAGCTCACTGATCAGGGCTGGAGCAAGAACAGCTATGATCTCATAGAACTTCTGTTTGTACAACTGAGGCACACGATCATGTGTGAGCAATGCAGTATTATTTCTTCTTCAGTAAGTGTGACCAATGCCCCATAAATACACAAATGAGAAAGGGAAAAGCCCCAAAGCTTTAGACAGTTATATTTGCTTTTGAGAAATTATGACATTCTTTTAATGTATTTATCTAAATTAATATAGTTATACTCAAATATTAAAATTTAAAACATTTACCAATAAAGTGGCAATTGTTCTTGCTTTTCTCTTCATTGTTATTTTCTTTCATCCCTTTTCCCAAATTTGCATTTATATTATATGTATATGTTAATATAATGTAACTCTGTGTTTTTAAAATATATGTCAGTAATAAAATATTGCATGTATGATTGTGAGGTTTGCTGTTTTTACTAAAAGAATTCAGAGACATGGAAAATTTATAGCAATATCTTTCAGTGTTTTTAACTGCTGTACATCTTCTCAATTCAGGAATCTGCAATATGTCACTTTGGATGGGTATTTGGGTGGGGTAGTGCCAACAGAAGTGATAGAAGTCTCAATCAGAAGTCAGGTTCACAAAGGCCAATAGTCACCACCAGTCATGTTTCCAAGGTAGTGCTTCTCCCCTCTGCAGAGCTCAGCCTTCCTTTATTCACCTTTGCCATCTTTTCTCCCAAGTCAGTGTTCAGCCAAGAAGGACCAAGACCCACAGGCCACCCAGACTTAGAAGGAGTTTGCTGCAAACAGAAACCAATACTTACTGTCACAGCTACAACAGTCACTGAGATACAATAAATATCCACGATTCTTTCGCAGTCCAGGTCCAGCTTATGAACCAGATTCATGCTGCTACAGCAGTGTTCACGGTGATGCAGTTGACCTTCATCTTTACCTGGTTTCTAGAAGACAGTTAGAAAGGCAACCTAGGGTTTTCATGAAGGAGGAGGGATTCTCTGTTCTAGGAAGAATTTCCATGATTTTATTACAAAGACCCTACAAGGAATATAATTCTAACTATTTCCCTGTTTAGAGGAGATTTATACACTCAGTGGTTTGCTCTAATATATATATATTCTCATGAGGTTCATCAAGATAGCTGATTGGGTAAGGGGGTTTGTTAACAACAAACCTGAGTTTAGTCCCTGGAATTCAAGTGGTGGACAGAGGAAAGTGACTGCCATAAATTGTCTTCTGATTCCTACAGACACAGACACAGACACGTAAATGAATAAATGGAATAAAAAATGCTTGTGGTTGTCACATTGCTCTTGAAGATCCTCTTACTAATTTTCACTCTTGTCAGCAGGATGAAAGAGCCACTGTGTCTTCATTCCTTTTATGGGCCGTCTAGCACCCCTCTTTCATTACTGCCTATATTTCCTATTAAACAATTTGCACTCAAATGTCCCTCTCAACTTTGGATACTAGAATAACTCACTGAAAAGATTTAACACAGCTGTGGTCCTAGCAGACAAATACATAGAAAGAATCTGCAGGATTAAATTATTTATGGCTAGATGGAAGCAAGAATCTTTTATTGGAGACAAATGTGGTAATGACAAGTCATTAAATACTTAAGACCTTAAAGATTGCAGCTGTATACTTACTATTGCGATGAATTTCATGATTGCACTTTGTTGTTTGGTCATAGGTTACACAGCATCTTTAGCTTCTGAGATGTATTGCAGAGATGGTCACTTATGTACCATGTACCATGCACTTGCTCTTGTTTTTTTTTTTTTCTATTTTCATCTACACAGCACCCAGTGTCTTTCACCATCCCTGTTCAATGATGATCTTCAGAAGATAATGTCTGGTACCTCCTCTCTGCCTCCTAAATTTGTGCAGTTTCACTGTGTACTCAGAAACATATAGTTTTCTAGTTGGCAGTGAAGAAATTCAGAAAATCAAGAGACACTGGGGATAAAAAGAAAACCTTAGCCTCCTATGACATAGGCAGAGTCTGTGTTTACCTACTTCATTCAGTGATGTCCAGTGAAGAAGGATTCTGACTATGTCAGCACATGGAGAGATTGTAAATCTTGCTTCAAGCAGTAGGGGGCTGCAGTTATTAGAAAAAGGAGAGCTTTGGTGACAGAAATCATGAATGGAACCAGAACTTTATGATGGAATTCACAACTTTAAAAATACTACTATATTTTATATTTAATGGTGTGTGTGTGAGAGAGAAGGGGGGTGGGGAGAGAGAGAGTATTAATGACTGCAGGTGCATTTAGGAGCTAGAGACATTGGAATTTCCTTCCTTTGGCATTAAAGTGGGTTGTGAACCGCTCAGCATAGGTGTTGGGAACTAAACTATGATCCCTTTGGTAGTCTTACAGCATTTATCAATCACAGCCATTCCTTAGGGAATACACACTTCAAAAGCTGTGGGGACTGGACAGTGGCTCCATTGGTAAGAGCACACTGCTAATCCACAGACACGTCATTTGTACTTGTTCACAGAGTGTGAGATTTAGCTCAATCTTTAGTCTATTCAGAAAAATACTCACTATGGGAGTATATGGTCCTGTGTGACTATGACTTTATGGTAGCATATGGCCCTGTGTGACTGTGACTTTATGGGAGGATATGGCCTTGTGTGACTATAGCTTTTTCGAACTATATTGGCTATGGAAATTAATTTGACTGGGAAAAATATAGAAAAAGACAGTTGAGAAAAAATCTATAGAATCAAAACAACAATGGATTTGATGCTACATGAAATGCTGAAACAGCTTGGTGCACATAAGCTAAAACATGGCAGGGAAGGGGTGATTACATTCATTTCCATGGATTTTTCAATATTTTCAATTTTTGTATCTCCTTAGTAATGTGAATTTTATGGGTTTTTCTTGGTTAATTTATATTTTTGTGAAGAAGCACTATGACTCAGGCAACTTGCAGAAGAAAGATCTTATTTGGATTTTGCAGTTTCAGAGAGGTTAGAGTCTGTGCACACAATGGTGGGAATATGGCAGGGGCATGGTACTGGAGCAATTGCTGAGAGCATACATCTTGAGACATAACCACAAGGCAGAGGAAATGACATTGGGAATGGTTTTAATCTTTTGAAACCTCAAAATATATAAAGAATTCAAGAAACTAGACATTAAAACTCTAATTAAACCAATTAAAACATGGGGTACTGAATTGAACAGAGAATTCTCAACAGAAGAAGTTCAAATGGCCAAAAGACACTTAAGGTCATGCTCAACCTCCTTAGCTATCAGGGAAATGCAAATCAAAACAACTTTGAGATACCATCTTACACCAGTCAGAATGGCTAAAATCAAAAACACCAATTATAGCCTATGCTGGAAAGGTTGTGGAGTAAGGGGAACACTCATTCATTGTTGGTGGGAATGCAAACTTGTGCAACCACTTTGGAAATCAGTGTGGCAGTTTCTCAGGAAACTGTGAGTCAACCTACCTCAAGATCCAGCAATTCCACTCTTGGGAATATACCCAAAAGATGCCCAATCATACTACAAAAGCATTTGCTCAACTATGCTCATAGCAGGACTATTTGTAATACCCAGAACCTAGAAACAACCTATGTGCCCCTCAATAGAAGAATAGATAAAGAAGGTGTACCACATATACACTTTAGAGTTCTACTCAGCGGTAAAAAAACAATGATATCTTGAAATTTGCATGCAAATGGATGGAAATAGTAAACACTATCCTGAGTGAGGTAACCCAAACCCAAAAAGAGAAATATGGTATGTACTCACTCATAAGCAGATTCTAGTCATATACAGAGGACATTGAGCCTATAGTTTGTGATCCTAGCGAAGCTAAATAAGAAAGTGAACCCAAAGAAAAACATATATTTGTCCTCCTGGATATTGGAAGTTGACAAGATCATCAGGCAAAAGTTGGGAGCAGGAGGGTGGGGTGTGTTGGGGGCAAGGCGAGATGGGAAAAAAAGGGAGAGGGGAGGATTGGGAAGAGCTTGGGGGAATGAGATAATTGAGATGGAGGAAGGGTGGATATGGGAGCAGGGAAGAAGTCATCCTAACCAAGGGAGCCATTTTAGGGTTGGCTAGAGTCTTGGCTCTAAAGGGGTTCCCAGCTGGCCAAGGGGATTTCTCAAAATAGTTCCATGGGCAATAGTTCTAAGCCAGTAGAGGGTACCTGTACTGGCTTTATCCTATAGACACATGGATGAATATCTTACACATCACCATAGAACTTTCATCTGGCAATGGATGGAGATAGAGACAGAGACCCACATTGGAGCACTGGACTGAGCTCCCAAGGTCCAAATGAAGAGCAGAAAAAAGGAGAACATGAGCAAGAAAGTCAGGACTGCAAGGGGTGCGTCCACCCACTGAGATTCATTGGTTGAATAAAGAGACTGCCTTGGCCTTTTGATAGGGCAGCCCTTAGGTGGGCGGAGTAAACAGAACAGAATGCTGGGGAAAAGGGAAGTGTGGCAGATGCCATGAATCTCCGGCCTGAGATGGATGTAGGTTAGAATCTTGCTGGTAAGCCACAGTGACATGGTGATACACAGATTTAATAGAAATGGGTTAAACTAATATGGAAGAGTTAGCCAATAAGAGAGTAGAACTAATGGGCTAGGCAGTAATTTAATTAATACAGTTTCTGTATAATTATTTTGGGGCTAAGCTAGCTGGGCTGTAGGACATGGCCCAGTCCTCTCATACTACACACAGAATTTTCATGATTTATGAGGCTGCACATACTCCATATCTTTCTAGTGAAGTGTACTACGAAAGGGTTTACTTTTCTTTCTACTCAATGTCTGATAACTTATCTATGATTCATAAGGATTCTTATATTTGACTGTATTTAGAAGTAGAAGCTCTCAGTGGAGACAGTCTGTATCTTGTGGAAATATGTTCCTGACATTTTTATTTGGCTTGCTTCACTCTTCTGTCCAAAAATATATTATATTCTGCTGTCTCTTTCTTATGTTTCTAGTGTGTTCTTCTTTCAGTGCAATATGTAAGTGGTTGTGATATGCATAAAGAAAAAAGATGTTGAATCTTGGGTGCTTTGGTCCCAGGGAAACTGAATTAAGATGAAGATACAAGTTCTCTGAATTCTGTTAAAAGGTCAAATCAATAAAACTGAAATAAGTATTGGGAAAGTTGGAGGTGACATGGTTAGGAGAAAGAAACTTGGACTCTAGTGAACTTGTGATACAATATAGGCAAGAAATTAGATAGAGTGGTATAGACAGTTATTCCAAAGAGACATTCATAGTCCTTGAAGAAAATTAGGGAGAAATGGATGAATATTTACCTGTTAATGGGAGAAAGTACTACTTCTTTCTGTAGTGTATTACAAGAGACCAAAGGGATCCCAGACTCAAAATGTAACAACCAGTTACATGAAGCCTTTTTCAAAAATATAGTCTATTTGGATGGTGTGTGTGTGTATGTGTGTGTGTGTGTGTGTGTGTGTGTGTGTGTGTATGTGTGTGTGTGTGTGTGTGTGTGTGTGTGTGTGTAAGTGCAGCTGTCTGTAGAGGACAGAAGAGGACTTCAAATACCCTAGAGTTGATGTTGCAGGCAGCTCACTGCTGGGAACCAAACTTGGGTTCTCTGCAAAAAAAAAAAAAGCAAGTATTTTGAACCATGGAGCCATCTCTTCATGCCAAGTAAAACATGTTTAAGCATAGAGATAAATTGTAATGGCATGAGTTGAATAAATCTTTCTTAGTTATAATAACAAAGGGGTAAGAAACAAAGAAGAGACAATACAAAGTGAAGATAAAATAGTTGCTCCCCGTTGTAGTGAAATACCATTATTTTTAACTTTTTTCAGGACAAGAAATTAAACTCAGGCACCCTGAATGCTAGACAAATGCTCTACCAAGCTATAGTCATAGCTCTAAAATATTTATGTTCTAAAGTACACCACTGATAAACTGAAAAGATAATCTCAAAGTTGAAGAAAATGTTTCCAAACCATGTATCTGCTGAGGCTATATCAAACAGAATGTATAAGCACATCATTATTTTTATTAAATGAATTATTTCACACAGGACTTGTTGACCACAACTTTCCCTCACTCCCCACTTTGCAGTACCTGCAACTTCCCCTCTCCCTCAGATTTTCTCTTTTTCAGGTTCCCTTCAGAAGACAACAGGCCTTCCAGTAATTATCAATTGAACATGGCACAACAAGACACAATAAGACTAGGCATAAACCCTCATATCAAGACTGAATGAGGAGAGACAGTAGAAGGAAAAGGGTCCCATGAGTAGGTCCATAATCAGAGATACCCCCCTTTCATTGTTAGGAGTCCAACAAAAACCTCAAGGTAAACAACCACAGCATATATTCAGAGGACCTAGCACAGATCCATGTAGACTATGTGGTTGCCACTTCAGTCTCTGTGACTCCCTATGAACCCTGCATAGTTGATTCCGTAGGTTGTGTTCTATTGGTGTCCTCAACAACTCACATTCTTACAACCCTCTCTCCCCCACCTCCTGCAGGGTTTCTTGAGCTCTCCACCTAATGTTTGTGGATCTCTGTATTTGCTCCCATCAGGTACTAGAGGAAGCCTCTCTGATGGTGACTGGATAAGGCACTGATCTTATGAGTATAGCAGAATATTCTTAGAAATCATTTAATTGACTTTATTTTTAGTCAGTTCTGTTTGATTCTAACCTAGGTCACTGAGCCATAGAGCTTTTGGGCCATGGTTATCTAGATTGTTATGGTTATGGTTTCCCTCTCATGGATGGTGTGGGCCTCAAGTTAGACCAGTCATTGGTTGGCCGTGCCCACAAGCTCTGAGCCAACAGTGCCCTAAAGAATCTTGCAGGTTGGACTGATTGTGGGTGGAATGTTTTGCCTGATGTGGAGTCCAAGTCCCACTAGTGAGCTCCTAGCCTGGTTACAGAAGAGGCCAGTTCAGGCTCCTTCAGTATTAGGATAGTCCTCACTAGAGTGACCATTGTAGGTTCCAGGAAGTTTCTTCTGCACTAGGTTTTCATGTTGTTCTCTAAATGTTCAACTACTCCAGTTCTCTCTCTCAACATTCTCTCCCTCAGTTCTTCTCTCCCCCACCTGATCCTTTTTGTTCCCACCCCCATGTGACCCAGTCCATAAAACCTATTCAATTTCCCCTTCTCAGGGAAATCCTTGTGTTCCCTGCAAATCCCCTCTTGAGTCTCCCTTGTTAGCCTCTCTGTATCTGTGGATTGTGGGATGATTGTCCTTTACTCAACAGTTATTATTCATTTATATGTGAGTACATTCCATGTTTGTCTTTCTGGGTCTGGGTTACCTCAGGGTGCTTTCTTTCTAATTCTAGACATTTGCCTTCAAATTTCATGATGTCATTTTATTCTAACAGGTGACTAACACCACATCGTGTAAACATATGACATTTTCTTGATCTATTCTTCAGTTGAAGGAAAAAAAGATTGCTTCCATTTTCTGGCTATCATGAATGAAGCTGCTATGAACATAGCTGAGCAAGTGTCCTTATGGTAGGATGGGGCATCTCTTGGGTATATGCCCAAGAGTAGTATAGCTTCATCTTCAGTAGATTTATTTGCAATTTTGTGAGTAACCACCATATTGATTTCCATAGTGGGTTTACAAGTTTGCACTCCCATCAGCAATTGCCATGTGTTCTCCTTGCTCCACATCTTCAACAGCATGAGCTGCCATTTGTATTTTTGATCCTAGCCATTATGACAGGGATAAGATAGAATCTCAAATTAGGTTTGATTTGCACTTCCATGATGGCTAAGGATGCTGAACATTTCTTTAAATGTTTCTCAGCCATTTCAGATTCCTCTAATGAGAGTTCAATGTTTAGGACTGTATCCATTTTTAATTGGAATGTTTGGTTTATAGATGTGTACTTTCTTGAGATCTTCATATATTTTGGTTATTGGCCTTCAATCGCATGTGAATTTGTTAAAGAAAAAAAAAGGTTTTCCATTCTGAAAGCTGTTGTTTTGTCTTATTGATGCTATCCTTTGTCTTAAAGATACTTTTCCTAGTTCCAGGACAGGCTCCAAAGCCACAGAGAAACCCTGTCTCGAAAAACCAAAAAAAAAAAAAAAGATACTTTTCAGTTTCATGGTGTTGCATTTATTAATTGTCTATCTAAGTGCTGCATTATTGGTTTTCTGTTTAGAAAACTGTCTCCAGTTCTGACAAATTCATGGCTATTCTCTGGTTTCAGAAACTGCTTGGCTGGCCCTGATAGGTTAAAACATAGGTGGGAGGAGTAAACAGAACAAAATGCTGGGAGGAAGAGGAAGTGAGCTCAGACTTCACGCAGCTCCTCTCAGAGCAAGACACTCGCAATGAAGCTCCGACCCAGGATGGACGTATGCTAGAATCTTCCCGGTAAGCGCACCTTGCGGTGCTACAAACCTGATTAGAAATGGGCTAAATTAATATGTGAGAATTAGCCTAGAAGAGGCTAGATAGTAATGGGCCAAGCAGTGTTTAAAAGAATACAGTGTCCGTGTAATTATTTTGGGTAAAGCTAGCCATGTGGGTGGCCAGGTGCCGGGGACGCAGCCCCGCCGCTCCTATTTACTACAGGTTTCTCTTCTATGAGGTTCATTTTGTATGATTTTATGAAGTTCTTGATTTACTTGGACTTGAGTTTTGTGCAGGGTTATAAGTATGGATTTATCTGCACTCTTCTATATGCAAACATAGAGTTAGAGCAGCACCATTTGACGAAGATGCTTTTTTTTTCCATTGTGTATTTCTTTTTTCTTCATAAAAAACATTAGGTGTCCATGGGCTAGGGAATTGATGTCTGGATCTTTGATTCAATTCCACTGATTAACATGTCTGTTTTTAAGCCAATACCCTGCA